>JAWPHD010011773.1:0-80777 GCA_037043455.1 Cyrtodaria siliqua
CACTATCTCCGGATCAACAGAATAGAGAGATTATGTTTATTGTGGTGGGCATGGCTGCAACTGGATTTGTGGCGTATAAATTGATATAGTTTTTTTCTTTATAGTTATTTTAATCTTAGGTAGAAAAATTGAAAATATTTATTTCAGCCCAAAACGATTTTGGAGAGGTTACTCAGCAGTTAAAAAATTGGCAAAGGAGGCTGGTGTCAGTGAGAGACAGGCATTATAATTTTTAAAGAAACAAGATGTGTGAGATTTATTACCCGCACCAAAAAAAAATAGTTAGACCCAGGTTTGATGTTTCCACTAAGAATGAAGTGCATCAAGCTGATTGTTATTCCTGCCGCATGACACTGTGGGTTTTGGTCGTGGACGCAATACTTATAAATATGCATTGACTGTGGTTGATATTGCGAGTAGATACAAAGAAGCATAGCCACTGACTTCCAAGGGTAGTAAAGAAGTTGCCAAAGCATTTGAGAAAATATACAGTCGGCATCTGAAATATCCAAAGTTATTACAAGTTGACCCAGGCAGAGAATTCATGGGTGTGGTATCGCAGTTGATGGCAAAACACAAAGTAAATATCAAACGAGGCAGAACAGAGATACACAGAGACCAAGCTATAGTGGAAAGATTTAACAGAACATTAGCTGAAAGATTGTTTGGTTATCAGTATGCTAAGGAAATAGATTCACAAAAACGCAACAGAGAGTGGGTAAAGAGATTACCAGAAGTTGTCAAAGCAATAAATGTGGAGACAAAAAAGCCCCCTTCTGTTGAAACAAAAACATTAAAAGATGATCCTATCTGTCTGAATGCCAGTGTGAGATATTTATATCAGCCCGGAGAACAAGAGGGTAGGAGACGCAGAGCAACTGATCCAATGTGGAGTGTAGATATTCACAAGACTAATAGTTATATAGTGACGTAAGGTATAATAGTATATTATTTGAAAGCACCAGCGCCACAGGGAGTATTTGTCAAATAAGAACTACTTATTGTTCCTGCTGATACCCAAACGCGTATGCCGTGATACCGTTTGCTTGTTAAGGTTGATCAAACCTCAGGTTTGTCTGTTGCAGGGTTTTGTAGCTTGGACGTTTTTATGATAATATATAACCACACGGATCCATACCATCCTACAGAATATATCCTTTGCTATCCGGCGCAGACCCGGGTGTCTTTTTTGTTTTCATAGAGTGCTATGAGAAAATATTATCTTGTCACAGGCTCAAAATTAAATGATTCTGTGAGAATGGAACCTGACCCGAAATTTAGTGATTTGTATGCACCCAGCGGTGACCAAAAGAACAAGGAATTAATATTTGTCGTGGGCGGGGTTGTTATTGTTAGGTTTGTTGCTTACAGATTTTTTGTAATAACCATGAGCATTTGTTTCAACACCATCGGGCAGGATATATCTTTTAGTCTCCTTTGGTGATAGTGACACTTTGTTTATATTCAAAGACATGTTATACACATCATGTAGTATTGACCTTATCATATTTATCTCATGGTTGTATGTTTTTTTTGTTGAACAATGAGTCCCGGAATGATTCTATGGTTTTTATCAACCACCGCACGAGTCACACCTTTTACTTTTTTTATGAGTTTTTCATCCTCTCTCAAGACTGCATACATCTTTGGTCTTAATCCGATAATTTCTCTTATGGGAACTCCAGCGCACTCGTCCTTCATTTTACCCATAACGTTTTTGTTTGTTTTGTCATGGAGTGGATTAGACTCGGGGTGTCTGTGTACAATAGTTTGCAATTGTCACCGTATCTCTTTTTATACACGTTATAATACCAGTCATACATTATATTTTTTGACAACTCAGGCACTGCCATTCCGGTGTGGATGGGCTTGTCTAACAATAGTGTGCCCTTGTGCATGTGTCTAGCAGATAGCCCATCAGAAAATTCAACCCTACCTTTATAATTTGGGTTTTCTATCAACTTTCTTATTTTTTCAGCATTATAATTATCAGTCCGAACTAATTTTATATCCACTCTCTTGCGGAGATTCTCCATTGTCTTGCCATAGACAGAGTTGTTCATTAGTTTGTAAAAATCTTTTTCAAATTGTGTTGTAGCTTGTTTTCTACATTCTGTGTTCAGCTCGAGTATGGTTTCATCCAAGATTTTTCTGTGAATTCCAATACCCTGTGGATCTTGGTTAGTATCAATCCTTGTGATAAGTATAGTTTCAAGGTTGTATGGTGAATGATATATTTGGTCTTGTTAAACAAATTTGACACTAGCTTTTCACATTTAAAAATACTACCATTATCAAGAAATCCAGTCTGGTATTCCGACAGCCACTCTTTTTTGATTACCATTTTCTCTGGTGCCAGCGGGTAGTCATTAAAATGATCATGCAAGGATTGTGGGATGACCAAATCTACTTCCAGGATCTGACCTTTGCCTGTTTTGGGTTTAAGGAACCCCGTTATTCCAAGATTTTCATTACGTTCAACCCACTTAAAATCAGAGTATGGCAGCGGCTGGCACATATCAAACCCGTATAAGTTATTAGCATCCAAATATATTATAAATATTTTTTTCATGGATTTGTTTTAATCTGTAATAGATTGATTATTAGCCTTTGCATATCGTTTGGATACCATACTAATTCCACCACGCATGCCTTTTTCTATGAATAAGTCATATCGGGGTCTCATAATAACTCTGGTGCTGCTCCAGTATATTTTAGCATTGCATCCCAGGATAAACTAGGTGCGGTGTAGTAGTGAAGTGGATCGAGCCCATATGTTTTTAAACAAGCCGCACGAAAGTTTTCAAATACATCACTTAACAGAGTCACATCTGTTCCGAGATACAAATCAGGATAATCCCATAATGTCTTGCAATAAAACTCAACCCAAACTTTTTGAGCGTGCTGGTAGTCTTCTTCTGAGATGCTCTTGCCTGTAAGTTTACTTAAAAACATTTTATGGGTGGTAGTTGTGTTTCTTTGAACTTTTCAAAGCTATCAAAGTATTCATACGGGTATACTCCTTTTCGTAGTAACAAGTTCACATGTGGATTTTTTATTTTTTTGTTTTGGTGGTGGGTTGATAGCATATCCTTCGTTCATTTCTTTGACAGCAAACACTATAATATACCCATTATCAGTTTTTACTCTTTCAGAGCACCCGGCAAGTATTTTTTGTATGTCATAATCACCTTTGTATACCATCAAACCGTCAAACACTAATGCAGCAACTTCAATGTTTTGTTCAGTGAGATAGTCATATGCAGACATTAATGCATTATTTTCAAGCTTGCACATTAGTAAGTTAATTGTGGATCCTCCAATATTGTCTGTTCTATCTTTTTTTGATTGTTTGGCTAGTTCATACAGACCTGGGTTTTGTTTTACAGCCATTTTAATAATAGTTTTCATCTCCTTGCAATAGTCAACAAACCACAGTGGGTCGGACTTGCTCGGGTATTTTTTTTTACCATTGATGTCAGCAAGTAATGTTTTTTAGCAGTGTCACGATCAATGTTACGATGTTTCATCAAGTCTGCTGCTTGTTCGTCACGGTTTTTAATGTAACTCATTAACGATGTGCATGGGATTTGATTTTCAACACAATACCACGACAACAATGTTGGGTGGGCGTTCTTCATGTCAATATCAAGCATATTATCTTTGCAGATTGTATGTCTAACTTTGCGGGACATGCCTTGCAAGCCCATTTTTTTGCAAAGTATCTTCCAAGATTATTTCTTTGTTTATAGTGCAATAAACACTCTCCGTAGTCATTCAGATTTGCCAGATAATCTTTTAATGTCTTAATTTGGCCTCCCTGTCTTGTTTTTTACCATCCACAAACCTGCTGCCAAACTCAAATTTATCTGTGTTGTTTAGAAGCTATTCTAGTTTACTCTTGTCAACTTGTTCTCTTGGGTTCATGTCTCTGTCATTTTAGTAACAATACTTGTGTGCCTTGTACATCTCTGGATCCAATGGCTTGTGTCCATTTTCTCTTTTAGTAATTTTAAGATTCTTGCTTGGGGTTGATTTTACCAGATCAGACAAAGATGCTGCCATGAATTGTAGACTGTCTATGAATCTAAATTGACCTATGCTGAATTATATGTATTTTTCTGTATTCTGCGCGATGCATGTTATTTTTCCAAGTGTTTTGTGGGCTTGTTTGATTAGCAAGTGACTGTCGTATCCTTTTAAATTATGCATTACAACTGGTATTGGTGTATTCTTCGGTTCTGGTTTTATTTTATTTAGGCATCTTGTACACACTGTTCCTGTATATTTTCCTGTGAAAATACAATTAAGTCTAAATTTATTTGGTTTGCATTTTTTCTTTTTTGTAAAGTTACTCTCGCAGCACCAACAACTTTGGGCATCAGCGTAATCCTTCCAATTTTCATCTGTCATTACTTCTGGGTGCGGGTCTTTATACTTTGAGTTTATTATCTCGCGTTTAGTTTTGTGAAAATTCATCTATCACATTTTCACCATGTAAAACAACTTTTGGCATGTATTTTTTATCAGATCTTAATACTTGATATGCATCACCGCATGGAACATGCATGTGCGTTAGGTTGGTTTTATCTCCTGCGGACTTGCCACATGGTTCCAAAATACTTTCTATGTCTGCTGTGATGTAGTATGGTACTGGAACCTTGTTTTTATAATTTTTAAACTATGCTCTTGAACCTTGCTTTGGATAGTTTAGTCTCTGACAGTTAGTATTTATTCCTTGGTGTGTGTTTGTATCATACAACAAGCCATTAAACATTTTTATCCAGCAATAGTGAGATTTTATCGTTTTGTTATCACAATACAGAAGAAGATTTATTCTTTTCATTTCATCTGGCTGCTTGGAAAAATTGTATGGGAAATATATTACGTTGTTTCTATGTTTTCCGGTAATCAAGCACCCATAAACATTTATAGCCAGATTGTTATTTTTTTCTACTTTATCAATTTGATCTAGATGGGCTGGATACTCTACTCCTTCCATATTTGGATCCTCGTATTGACTATAACTTGATACTCTATCTGAGTGGTCAGATGTTGGGTACATAGCTGATTTTATAGCATGCAACAAACATTTTTCATAATCTTGATTTTTTACGTTTATACATGCCTTTTTTACGGCTATTATCCATGGCAGTGGCAAGGATGATGATCCTCGTATGGGTTCGTATTTTGCAATATTTAGATACAACATAACACACTTATCAACCGTTAACCCTGATGCTGTGTTGATGAATCTATCCAATTTTTCCATAATAAGCTCTGATGATGCATCATACATGGAACTTAGATTATTTAATGTAAAAATAGCATTTTGTTTACTTTTTAGGTAAGCTGTTACAATCTTTGGAGGTTTAGTTTCATATTTGATCAATTCAAGTTTTGCTACTATCTCCCATTTTATTCCATTAATTTTTTCTAGTTCCCGGGATATTTGATTTACTATAAGATTCTTATTTTCCGAAAGCATTACCTCAGGATCTTTGTATTTTGATATGTTTATTTCAAAACCTTTGAAGTAGCCACATTTGGTATGACTTGTTTGTTTTATCGGTGGTGCAGGAGCTGCCCTATGTTCGTTTTTTGTTTTTGAACAGGTTTTACCTTTTCGGGGGGTGAAACAGGTTTTACTTTTTCAGGGGATCAAACAGAAAGTCTTAGCTCTTTTACGTTTTTTCTTTTCACCTCTCCTCTTTCTTATATTTTCCAGCGCGCTGGATTCTGTTTGAGCTGGTTGTGTTGTTTCTGGTTGATTTATCGCATTAATCCCATTTGCTAATGTTTCCTTATTGTTGTAGTGACAATTGACGTTTTTTTAAATTTGTTGTGACCACACAGAAAATGGATAATTATATTATCATTGGAAAGTATAAACCCTCTCAAACAAAGATCAGTTGAAATTACTTGCGCAAAGTGGTACGATTTTTGGCAGTCAACGGTTAAAATACACGACCCTCATAAATGTTTTTTTTATTGTTTTAAACATAAATCACTGAAAACATGTATGAACAAACGTTAAGGCAATCTTTTGCAGAACAATGTGTTAGGTATTTTTGTGGAACTTTCAACAGAAATAATATTCGATATATGTCACTTTTTGCCGCAATAAACGGATGCATTAAGGGAGATAATACAATTTAAAAATTATCAAACCTATGCAGCTTCGCTTTTATCTTAAATCACAGGTGGATTGGTATCAAATGAGAGTATGAAGCCTTACTGATTATAATCTGCATCTAGCATGTGTTTAAAAACACATATAATTTAAAGAAAAAGCTTCTAAAACGAGTTATGGTGAAACCAAAAGATATCTGAAAATCAGATGTATGAACATTTATTTTGTTTCTAAAATTACTATTTGTTATTCGAGTTTAAATTTAACTATGTTTTATTATATGCGGGATGATTTGCCTACATTAAGCTTTAAAATGGATATCAGTGTATTAGAACCATTTTTAACTCATACAAAAATATGTGTATGATTTTGAATACGTATTGAAAGAAAAATCAAACACTCTAAAAAGCGTATTAACACATTTGTATGCCCCCGAAGGGTGGCATATAGTAGTCGCACTGTCTGTCCGTTCGTCTGTACACTCGTGTCCGCTTCATAACTCTGACAATAATGGATGGATTATCAAATAACTTCGCACAATTGCTCACCACAACAAGACGACGTGTCGCGCACAAAATCCAGGTCCGTGGCTCCAAGGTCAAGGTCACACTTAGAGATCAAAGGTCAAAATCCGTTCGTCTGTACACTCGTGTCCGCTTCATAACTCTGACAATAATGGATGGATTTTCAAATAACTTCGCAAAATTGCTCACCACAACAAGACGACGTGCCGCGCACAAAATCCAGGTCCGTGGCTCCAAGGTCAAGGTCACACTTAGAGATCAAAAGTCAAAATCCGTTCGTCTGTACACTCGTGTCCGCTTCATAACTCTGACAATAATGGATGGATTTTCAAATAACTTCGCACAATTGCTCACCACAACAAGACAACGTGTAGCACACAAATCCAGGTCCGTGGCTACAAGGTCAAGGTCACACTTAGAGATCAAATTTCGAAATTCGTTCGTCTATATAATTGTCTCCGCTTCATAACTCGGACAATAATTGACGGATTTTCAAATAAGTTCGCACAATTGCTCACCACAACAAGACGTCGTGTCGCGAAAAAAAAAAAAAAAAAATTATTTTTTAATTTTTTAATTTTGTTTTAATTTTTCTTTTTTTTTTAATTTTTTTTTTATTTCATTTTTATTGTTTGTTTGTTTATTTTTTTTAATTATTTTAAATATATCTGTTGGTTTCATATTGATCCAAGGTCAAGGTCACACTTACAGGTCACTTGGGGAGCATTTGTCACTTACTGTGACATTTCTTGTTGTTAAAGCAAACGAAATACATAAAGACAGGATATCAGTTACAATTATATTGTGTTAGCATGTTTCAGGCTTCACTTAAAATATACCTGTATTTCTTTTTCATGCATATACCGTTTTTATACCAACACTTGTGGCATTTTTTTGTTGTGTTTTAATTTAGCTTTATGCTCACTTCACCTTCTGTTAATTCCAAATAAAAAGCACTTTTAATTATTATCTCATCTGTAATCTATATTTTCGTTATATTGTCAAGAAAACAACTATTGCTATTTGTCTTTTTGTTAAATGAACCTGCACGTACGTTCGACTCTGAATCCGGATATCACGGGTCTGGGACTCACTGGTGCCACAGTCTACCTCGGTGTCATGAAGCAAGACACTTTTCCGAGCCTCGGCTGTCGGACGGGAGTGTTAACCGGGCTGTCCTTGTATGGGAGTCTATCCTCTGAGCACTTTAAAGAACCACAGGAATATATTTGATAGTAAGAGTGACACATTTCATAAACCGTTCCAAGGCGGTACCAAGGTGTCAGCGCCTCATACTTTGATTCTATATACCATTGTTATTGTTGTTTGTTTCAACTGTGTGCTTTCAGTTGACTGTGATCTGTGAATGCGACATTTCCTGTTCGACTTTATACCTTCTTTTGAGGTTAAGTTCTATTTTATTTTATGCGTATCTTTGCCCATATGTTCCAATCAATGGCAACTTTTTACAATATACAGGAACACATGTTACATCTTCCACTGTGATTTTAATATTTTATATTGCTAAAGTGTTATGTTTTGTTCTTAAGTTACACTCCACTTCACTATCCGTGACAATGTTAAGTTCTCCTTGATATTTTCCCACTACGATAGCATCATTGTACTGCTGGGCACCCACAGTGTGCTTGTGTTAGCTTTGTTACAAACGTGTTCGTCTGATTTACACTTTCAACGCTCCACTAGAGCCATTCGATGAAACCATCACAAAATATCACAAAATATCCGCATTTTCGATATCTCAATCATACCTCAAACCCTGACCTTGACATTGATGGTAAAGGTCAATTTCATAAATGTATTGACATAATCTCATCATCATCACGCTTCGTACACTGTTTCTGCTGATTACCTTGAACTGTCTAGAAGGATTCCCGCGCATAAGCCATTTTCAGGCAAAACATTAAGTCCTGACCTTGACCTTGATGATGAAGGTCAAACTTCAGACAGACCTTTAATGGTACCATCTTCATCAAGCTTTCCATAACGTTTCATCTTCTTACCTCGAATGGTCTGGAGCGAGTCCCGTCCAAATATAATTTAAAAAAAACAACTGAGTTGTGGGATTACCTTTTCAGTAAAGAAGCAAAAAGCACAAACAAGAGATAAAATAGCAGACTCGGTTTTACTGAGTCTGTTCATGAGATGTAATGTTAAGTGCAACACCTCAAACGCTTCCTGAACCGGTTTAAGCGATATTCTACTTTAAAGCCACAAAGATTGGCTTGATGATCGCAAAGGACCAGTAAGTAATAACACTACTGATTTGTAGTCTGGCGACATTTTATGGCCGCGATACAGCACTAAACAAACGCTAGTGTGAATGTCAATAAATGCTGAACAGGGGATTCCTTGGAAGAAACAAACACAAACAAGAAATAAAAGTAGAGACTAATCTTCAATGACAAGGTTTTGGCCTAAGCAAAATTTCTTTACATCATCTAAACATAAATTTTAGTCCGACAACGCCATTCATAGTTTACCTAAACTATGGTGAAACGCTGCACATCGTCCTTCTGGGTCTTACGAAAATGGCTACTAAAGACATGTTTCAAAAACACTGTCGTAGCCTGAATCATCTTGTATGGTGACTCTATTTTTGAATATTTTTTTAGAGTCTTAAATAGTGGTCTTTTCCACTCCAGATACCGATAAATGTTTTCCACTCCAGATACCGATAAATATTCCATTTTCGCAGTGTCGAAAGGTAAACTGGCCTTGTAAAAATATATGTTTTACATGTCTTCTAGTATATCTACGAGCATTTCCAAAATGTATGCAGGTAACTATCTTGCGTAGTTAGAATGATTTATGCTGACGAAATAAGACCGCAGACTTGCCTGCGTCGTAAAATGTAATATATAATCACCTGATATTTCGCCCTAATACTGATTGACATAAGCTATTTCCAGAAACAATTTTCAGAACTTGAATGTTGCCGATTTTGAACAACCGTAAGCATCAAGTTCTGAGATTTCCTGGGCAATATTACCTGACGTGACAATTGCAATTGCGTGGCGCCATCTGCTGAATCAATGGATGCTTTATCTGAACCATTATAAAGTGTTCTCCTCTAATCAGTGTCAAAAGACGTTCTTTTTCATCGCCGTGAGTAAACAAAACGACACAAGAAGCACCGTAATTAGTGCTTCATATGTTGGTGTTTGGCCCACGAACACTTTTGTAGTACTGTTTCCAGCCTACATAATCTCAGCTGTAGAAGAAGTATATACATTAGAGTATGTAAGCAAATCTATTAACCCACTGTCACCCATACCCTTCCTATCGGCTTGTCGAACAAAATGTGAATGAAGACCATATCACTTGTTGTGCAACTGCATCAATCGCTGATCCATCGTCTGAATCGTTGCCTGACAATGCTTGATGGACGTGTAGATGGTGGCCATAACGATTGGATCTCTGATGGGAGCATACAATGCAATCGCATTAGGCTCATAAACTGGTAAAAGGCCAAAAAGTATATTTTGATCAGATGTCATATCAATATCAAAAACTGGAGTGTTGGACATGTTTCGTCGAGGCATAGATCTCAAGGAAACTCATGTGAAATATTTGATATTAATTCCAGTTGCCACAGTCTTCGTATTAAACCAAAATTAAGAGACACTGAAATCGACCTAAATTTGATTGCCAAGTACAAAGTACCACAAATTCCACCGTGGTAGCTGCAGCAGCTGTTGTTCACAAACACAGCATAAAGAGCCGCCTGCCTGACAAGGCCTCTATCTTTTCAGCTGAACTTAAGGCAACTGAACATGCCTTAAATTATATTCAGGAATCTGATGATGACCATTTTGTAATCTTTTCTGATTCCCTTTCATCTCTTCAAGCACTGGGTAATATGAAACATGATAACCCAGTCGTGCTTCAACTTTCAGAAAAGTAAAATTCTCTTAATCTTAAATAATATCAATAGTGTCGACCACTTCCTTCACACGTTCAACTCCGTTTATGTTTAAACATATTTATTTTACATCGATTGCGAAACAAGTTATTGCAACTTAGATTAATCACTTTCGATGGCTTCCTGGGTAGAACCAGTACTAAGCAATGTGGATTAATTATCTTGCTCAAGGATAAATAACGTGGCCGCGGCGAGGATCGAACCCATGACCTCTCGATCTGGAGTTCGGCGCTCTACCACTGGACCACGCACTCCACTCCAACTCCGTTGCCGGTACTAACAAGACCGCTTGGTATATACATGTCATTTTGAATTTTATTCATCTCGCTTTCTTCGACGTTAGTCAGGGAGTGACGAACCGCTATATAACTGGCACAGAAACTAAATTAATTCGGAAGATTGATTAGCTTTTTTGAGCCAAAGTCATATACATAATACGCCATTGCAGACTGCATCATGTCCAAGAAAAGCAACCTTCAAAAATCTATATCGAAGAAAAGCAACCTTCCAAAAACTATATTTGTCTAGACAAGTGAAATAGATTCTCACTAGTGAAGATGAATCCACCACTGGTAATACACACACTTTTTTAAAACTATTTTACGCGTAGCTATTAAATGCAGGTATAAGAACAATACAAACTCCATTAGTCCTTTGAATTACGTGCGCAAAGTGGTACGGAAAAAAACGGAAGAGTTGTGATCGGCTGTGCAGAGAACCTTCTTAAAATTGTATATACAACCGTCTTTGATCGCAGCAAAAAATAGCAAACTAATAAGATTAATACAACATCATTAATTGATTATCCCCCTTTATATACAGTTTAAAATCATTTTGGATAATAACCAAACATATTTTAAAATATTTGTGTGATATTTAAAATCATACGTAGTATCAATATATTGCATAATATATGACTAACTTTAAAGCAACAACAACAACAAATATGATCATAGTATTAGTAGCATACATGTTTAAGCATTAAAATATATAATTCGGAGTAGGAAAAGGTTCGACATAATTTGGGAAAGTTTATGCGTCTTAGATTATTTCTTTTGTAGTAAACCTGTTCTTACATATTTTATTACATTTCTTATTGAACTAAAATGAATGATTGAATTAATTTCACGTAAACATGTAATAAACAAAATGTAATTGTCCTGATTTTTAGGGAAAATTCTTTGTTTTTTTAGTATAGTATTATTCCTTATATTTAAGAAATATTTTTTCATTTAAAAATGAAATATAGCATACACAATTATTTTACGTATGTAAGAAGATGTTTATATATATTTGTTAATGAAAAATGAGTTATCATTTCTCTAAAACTTATACATTTTAGTCGGTAGCTAATATTTTGCTGAAATTTGTTATTTATGGGTTGTGGTGTTTAGGCGACATTTCAAAAAATGTGTACCAATTTTAGCAAGTAATTTTGGTGTGATCGTTTAGTACACATAATTACCTTTCATTTGATATATAATAAGCCTATTTTCTGGCTGGTCCCGGGTAACTCCTTAACTAAGCGATTTTTTGGCATATTGTCACTACAACATATCTATTACACCGTCTTTGTATAACTCTATTAAATTCCTTATAGTCTCTTCGTTTCTACTCATTTTTTTTCTTATATATTTTTATTTATGAAAATGTTATTTAATACAAAAAAATATTATAATAAATAAACAGCAATGAATAAATGCAATTTTCTAACAACAGGAATAACACCACCGTGTCAAAATAAATGCCTGAAAGGTTTAAACTATTGTGCTTTGCATAATCATTTGATTAAAGTATCAAAAGTAGTACCATGTGTTGTTTGTGGGCTAGGTACTTTTGCAAGAAGTCATATGTGTATGCGATGTGTAAAAATAAAAAAATAGTTTATTAAAATATATATTAAACAAGTACTAGATATTCTACAAGATCAAGATTATATAGAAATCGCCAGAAAAAAAATTACAAGATCCCACTTCAATCCACTACAACGTATCTATCTCGTTTTCCAAGTAAGTCCACGTTTTAGTTGCGATTTTGAGAAGTTTTCAATTTTAAAAGAAAATAATGCTGGATCACCGATTTTCGATAGCCAGTAGAAAAAAGAGAGATGTTCTCTGTAGGTGTTTGTATGTGGGTGTTTTAGATCACAACTCGAGTGAAACGAGAGTTGTGGTCCAGAACACTCAATATACATAATTATATATCAGCTTCTTATATTTTTCCAGTAAAATATGTTTTTAAACGTGTTTTATTGTCGAGATATCCGTTGTAAACTCCTGCTAATATAAGCTTTGCCATCGCTTAATGGAATTAAGGCGGGAAGACGTAATGTATTGACATTCATACTAGCGTTTGTTTAGTGCTGTGTGGCGGCCGTAAAAAGTCGCCCCGACTACAGATCAGTAGTGTTATTACTTACTGGTCCTTTGGGATCATCATTTACAGTAGAATATCGCGTAGGCCGGTGCTAGGAGGCGTGAGAGGTGTTTGCACTTACATTATGAGCAGACTCAATATAACTGAGTCTGCTACTTGTATCTCTTGTTTGTGTTTGTTGCTTATAAGGTTTCCCTTTTTCAGCATTTTGTGTAACTAACTGCTAAGATTACTATGCCGCCTCTCACCATTTACAAATTGCCGCCGTATACAATTGACAACATTAAAGTGAAACTATCACGTACGTCGTAGGTGTATTATGTGATAAATAGAATCTTACATTCGTGACTTCGTGTTATTGACTTTAATAAACTCGTTATATAAAAATATCGCATACTGGGCAGAGCCTCAGATCCTATCATTTTATCGAACTCGTTTATTAAAATGAATAATACACAGTCACTCAAGTAAGATCCTCTATATAGATATAGAATCAATTACCAGTGCTTTTGAAATACTGGAAATATTTCCCGAGGGAGAGAAATTATACATATTTTGTGAGGAGATACAAGAAAAAACTAGCTGTTTGTTAATTTTCTTTCGATCACTCTTTCAAGTAGTGCGCAGTGATACATATTTTTGTCACGTCACACAGTACAAACACAAAGTCTAGTAAGTTACTGACATTTGTAAACAGACAGCAGACGGTCAAGTTTAACTGGACATTTTACTAATTATTAAATAGTGTTGTTCCAGATTTCCAGCCTTTTGAATCTGAGAAATAATTCCCAGTGGGTGTAGCTTTCCCAGTATAGCTCTGAGTAGATATGGCTTTAATATTCAATGGATATTACTATAAATGTGTAATATATACCTATTTCACTGCAGTATCAACTTAGTATAGGTTGTCAAGCTATTAGAAGGTGATTTCGTTTCTTTTAATTTTCTTCCGCCAATCAGTCATTTATATGTTGCATGTTTTCTATATAACCATATGAAACATACTGTCGTTGCTAAAAAAGCAATTAAAAGCGAATATGTCTGTACATTAATACACAATGGCCTCCATGTGTACACGTTTGAAACTAAGCATGGGCGATTGACACAATGCTTAAACCAAGTATCCTTAATCCTATACATCAGGAGTACACGGACACTGACAGCTTGATTCGCCTGTATTAAAAAATACGGGCGCCTCCTCGGTCTTTGCAATTTGCATCACTAAAGACTGTTAAACATCGAAGATGAATTAATTAACAAATCCTAAGGAATCTTGTAAACTGACATAGGATTTTATGTGCTAATATTAGAGTGCAGGACATATACAACCTGAGATACAAACAACAACCTGAGATTGCCAAACATTTTTTTTAAGATTAAGTTTAAGTTTATTGTTACTGGGATATGACCAAGTGGTAACCTGATTTACAAACTTCGAAAGATCCTTGGTCATGATCACTTTTTTTAATACACTCTTTATTAAACTTGTTAGAAAATGTGTCAAAAGTGGTTATGGCTGGAACAATTTGAAACGCACTGCATATTTAATGGTTGGTCCATTTACAGTTCGCTACTACGTTTTCCGGGTCCAGGTTTATGTTTGAGTGCAAATATTTAATTGCAGGACATATACACCTGAGATAATTTGCGAAACAATTTTCAAGATTAAGTTTATGTTTATTGTGACTGAAATATGACCTAATGGTAAGATGAATTACAAACTTCGTAAGATCTTTGTTCATGATCACTTTCATACAACCCGAACAATTTGAAACGCACTGCATATTTATCATGTTTAGAGGTTGGCCCATTTACAGTTCGCTACAACATTTTCCGCTTTGAAGTCATTTGATTGCCTAAAATCGTTTTATGTTTTCACAAATTTCAATGATTTTTCTGTTTTCCAGTATGGTTTATGTTTGGATATATGAACAGAAAGTCGTTGTTAGGTATTATTTTGTCTCAGTCTCAGTATTTGACATGAATGATTTGTTTTTAAATAAGCTGTTGTATTAAATGTGACATGTGATACGTTTGTCCTGTGTGAAACTGTCTGTCTTCCGGGATAACGAGACAAGTTTTCCGGATAATAAATACTTCTCTTCCACCTTTAGAAGCGAGTTTATACTTTAAAACATTGATGAACGGTTATAGACGATATTGATTAATATGTGTGTGCATATTAACGATCTTGGAGCCTACAGCATAAATCACTACTATTCTAGTACGTCAGATGTAATAACTGGTTTCAAAGACATTGACCATCATCTTATTGAAAACGCCAATCGTCACTGGAAGTAGACACAAAGGTCGAGTGCAAAATTGTATCATTCACAGGAAGCACTCAACCAAAAAGTATACTTGGACAAATAATTATTTAGAAGAAAAGTACGCGATACCACAAACATAAAAGGACTGACAACTGGTAATGAAATTGGAATTGCGATTGTAGCTGATTAATTACCCGTATTATAGGTTGTCCAATTTTTAATTTAGTCTGTTTTTTGACTGTTACTTGTGATACGCAGGCTTTATATCCTTTGCTCCCATCTAAATTCCATTTTGTTTCTTTCTCCAATTCTTGTCTCGTTTAGTAAAAAACATTTTATTAGAAACTGGACCATGGAATGGTATGAAACTACCACATTGAAGGTTCCATGTTCACCGTCATATGCATACAATATTCGGGATGCCGTGAAGTTTCGTATTATTGCCATTTTGAATATTGAAAGAAAAGGTTATAAAAGAGTATGAGAGTTGACCTTTGGAAACGTCCGAACACAATAAATGATTGAGGCTGTTCATGAACGGTGGTGAAATATGCTTACTACCGTTCACGCCCCCTAGCCCCGGGATGAGCAGAACTCAATATTGATAAAATTCAATAGTACAGAACTTTAAGCATCCCTTAGTTTGGCATGCATATGGCAGTGGACATGCTATATTTAATGTCATCATTCCGTGTCCGGCGGCGTATGGAACCAGTATATAATACAATTCTATGGTCCGAAGAGCGAAATAAACAAAATGGAATTTAGTAGGGAGAAGCATTCAGTAAAAAAGCACATCACAAACATAAAAGGGTTGACAACAGGGGTACCGCCTTGGAACGGTTAGTGGCAAAAGGGACCACCGGGGGAGTTTAAACAGATTCAATGGTGCACCAAACCTCACTCTTACCCTGTCACCATCCCTTATCAACAGGACAGTGTAAATAAAAGTAATCCCCGCCGAGTTAATCCCTTACATTAGAGAAAGCGTAGATAGTTCTGCTCAACCCGAGGCTGGATGGCGTGAACGGTAGCAAGCACTTACCGTTCATGAACATTCTCAGTCAAACCGACACTGCAATATATCATATATTTTAATATCGTTTTCGACGATTTTCAAATTTCTTCTTTCATACACTTGTTTCTGTTAATGCATTTCCTATTGTAAAATATGTGATAAGCCCGACATGCGAGACTTTGTATCTTTGCTGTTTTACTTCTTTGGGATCATCAAGCCCATTCTATGTTGCTCTAAAGTAAAATATAGCTTAGGCCGGTGCTATATATATAGGAGGCGTGAGAGGTGCTGCATCTTATAATTAACTCTCATGAACAAATTCAATCAAACCGAGTCTGCCACTTTTCTCTTTTGTTTGTGTTTGTTGCTTCCAAGGGATCATCTTTTCATTATTTATTGACATTCACACTAGCGTTTGTTTAGTGATGTAAGGCGGCCGTAAAAAGTCGCCCCGACTACAAATCAGTAGTTTTATTATTTACTGGTCCTTTAGGATCATCAAGCTCATTCCGTGTTGCTGTAAAGTAGAATTTCGCTTAGGCCGGTGCAAGAAGGCGTGAGAGGTGTTGCATCTTATAATTACCTCTCATGAACAGATTCAATAAAAGCGAGTCTGCTACTTTTCTGTTTTGTGTGTGTTTTTGATTCCAAGGATCACCTTTTCAGTATTTATTGACATTCACACTAGCGTTTGTTTAGTGCTGTCTGGCGGCCGTAAAATGTCGTCCCGACTACAAATCATTGGTGTTAATATTTACTGGTCATTTGGTATCACCAAGCCCATTCTATGTTGCTTTACAGTAGAACGCATCCTTTCAGATTACTTACTACAGAAGAATTTACTTAAAGCCCTCTGTCATGAAAAGTTAACATCGATATACTTTTTGGATAATTAGACCTAGCATACAGCATAATAATTATTATAAGATACCACTAAAAGCGCATTGTAATGCATTCTTATGTTAAACTGTAACATAAAACAAGTAATTTAGTTTGAGTGACATTTTGCAACCAAGATTAAGTTGATTGATAGCATTCGTCTATAGCGTAAAAGTTTGTGATTGTTAGACTTTAAGATGTCACACTTGGCATTTATCTTACACACACTAAGATACTTTGATTGGTTTAAGGCAAGGAAAGCACCCCACACCTCTTACTCTCTATCCACATATTGGCTATGCTGCAACAGAAGCGCAGCCGTAATAAACCAGTCCACGAGAGCATCTAATCCACATTAACTTATTGACATAACATTGTATCACCGGTCACGTGACTATCGTCGTATTGACCTGTATGCTTTGGCACATCACTAACGAGTTTTTGTTATTATAGGCGGTAAAGAGGTGAGGACTATTTTACTTTACTATATACACGTTTAAGACTCTAAATCGTGAATATATGTAACTTTTACTGTTTTAAATAATGAAGTAATTTATAGCAGATTAATAAATATAGTTTTGTTTAAACAATAAGAAATTAAAGCACCTATTCCTACTCGATGATCAGTCGAAATAGGCCGGTTGTAAACAAATCCCATAGTTCTTTGAGCGGATGATGCGGAAGCGCCGTCTGATGGGATACAATGATTGGCATGAAAGTTACACAAACAAACATCGATCTTAAACCACACCAATTGTCTAATCTCCGTCTAAAGCTCAGCAATGTGAAACCCTTTTCTAACCCCGGGAAAGTCGCCATTGATCTCGAACCCGTGGGGAGAGAACACTGACAGGGGGTACCCTGCCGTCAATACTTTTTATGCGTGTGGTTTCGCATACTTTTGTTTATATTTATCCTGGTATCTCTTGTTTGTATTGCATGTGTGTTTCCTGTTTGAGTGTTGTATCTACGTTTATTGACTATTTCAAATATACATTACGTGGTCCTAGTATTGACTTTCATACCCGATCTAACCCCTTCTCCAGAAGCGAAAACGGGGTTGGCTTAGGTATAAAATAAAACCTTATTTTCGGATTAAAAGGTTTGCATTTTGTAAAACTAAAACCTTTACTAGGTAATAGTAAACAGGTTATAGCATTTTGTTTCAGAAATCATGTTTTTAAACATGTTCTATTGTCGAAATATCCGTTATAAAATCCTGCTATTATAAGCTTTCCCATATTTTAATGGAATTAAGGCGGGACCACGTAATGACACCAGAGTCAATGGTGCACCATACCCCTCTTGCACTATTATTATCCAATTTAAAACAGGACAGTGGTAAATAAAGAAATCCTCACCAGGTATTATCCTATAACAAACTAGGCAGCATTAATATGAAATATAATTAAAACTCAAAGATGAATATGTAAGTAAGAGTCCAATGACTTAGAAGAAGTCAGAGCAACAAGAGAGTAAACCGTTATCGAATACAAACATCAAACGCTACTGTCCTTGGAGGATTTAGGTAGACGTCATCATAGATAGGATCCACAGTCTGTATGGTCATCGAACAATCAAGACGAAATGATAGTGATGAACTGTAAATGGGTCAACCACTAAAGGTGTAGGTGTTGCAAACCATCATAACCACTTGTGATACATTTTCTAAACATTTTGATAAAACTTGTATGAAAGTGGTGATGATGAAGTTTCTAGATCACGTCACCATAGACGTCATGGTGTCGTCGTCTTTAAATTACTTGTATATATCAAAAAGCAGATCAGGGTTACGATAATACATGTTGGCAAATGTTTTTCGCTGATTATGGTAATGTAGCCCTGATGGAGTACTTGTTAAAGAAGTCAACTCGACTACAAGCTCTAGAAAACCTATTAAGTAAAAAAAGACAAATATACCCTGTAAGATATCTTACAGGGGAAAAATATTTTTATTTGGAATTTTCTGAATTTTTTTCCATCTAGATACAAAGGTGGTAATACTTTGCGAAAAATAGATCCTTTGGAAGCAACAAAAACAAACACGAGATAAAAATAGCAGACTTAGTTTCATTTACTCTGTTCATGAGGGGTAATATAAGATGCAAAAATGTTCACGCCACCTAGCAACGGTTTAGGCGGTATTTGCTTTCCTATTCAAAACACTAATTGAGGAACACTAATGTTTATTGTAAAGTTACATGTGCCAAATACTGTAGCAGTACACGTTTGTTTGTACCTACATCATGTGACCGGAAAACTATGAGCGGCCTATTTCGGAGTAAGTATATTAACGATGTAACAATTGAAATCATCTCTCTTGTTATATATTTGGCTTATTTGTTCTCCGTTTTCAATCGGAAAATGTAAATCATGAACAGAAGCGTCAATATTAAAAGCATTAACTTTGCTGCATTTGAGTTCTTTAGGATATATAGTATTAACTATAGTATACAGAAAACTCTTCATATACCATGATGTTTCATTCACAAGACTTGACATCTGCATGAGTATCTGGTGTCAACATGAAGAAAGGAAAAATAATACGTTTTATAGCACTACCAACACAATCTTCGACAAACGGTGCACATTTGTATCAGTTGGTATACAACATGTTTGTCCATTCAGTAGACGATAAAAAGTATTTAGCTAGAAGGGCATGTACAGAAAAACAATCATTATTATGATAGTTCTGAAACACTTGGAAACGGGTGAAAGAATTAACAAAATCGGATAATAAACGAAGAAGATATGATCCTTTGAAGGTTCATTTAAAACGGAAAAATGGAAATGTAAAAATGACAAAAAATGTTCCAATAGAAATCACAGAACCCAAACGCAATGGCACCGTAGATCCACACTGTACCACAAACAAAGAGCAAATTAACTATACAATGAAAAGGAAAATACACAGCACAAAGAGTGGTAAAGAAAGGTTACCGACTTGAAACGGACAGTATGCGATATGGCCCAATGGTTAGCTTAAATCGATTATGTGTACACAACCTCGCCATTATCCTGCCTTCAGCGCTCAGATTTACAAGACAATGTAAATAAAGGTACATCCTATCAAACGGAAATCTCCGAAAATAAAGTCCACATCCTGAGAAATTAGGAAATGTTACGCGTATATGTTATTGTAAAGATAATATAAAAAAACAACATAATTAGAAACACCTTGAGACTCTACGTCACCAGGGCATTATTAAATAACAAGTCCGTACTCTCAATAACACGCTTGAATAATTACAAGCTACCCCATGTTACAAGTTAGTCATTGATCGTATAGTAGTACAATTCTTAAGTGAAAATATCAAGTCTAAACAGTTCTGTAAGATATCACAATATCTTGATCATCATCTCCTCTCCGCTTCAAAACATTCCATTATATTACCTGCAAGCACGTGAAAGCATCTCGTTGGCTTTTAAACAGTTATCCAATAGTGTGTTACAAACCATACAGACACCTTTGATATACCTGTCTGTAGTAAGCTAATATAATATCTGTTATCTGAGACGGTTATACCAAATTGTAGAATATTAGGTAAATTACTATTAACGGCGAGATAGTACTACCACTTATTATTAAAATATCCTTAATATTAAAGGAGCAGGGTAGTGTTACAACCTCAGGATTTGTCCAGAATTATACCGAACAACCACAACAGTTGCAGAGAAACAACCATTTGAGAACTATGACATTATAATTCTAAATTACCATATATGGACTATTTATAAATATGATAATTTACTGATTTATAAGGAAAGATCAGAGCAAACGTTTGAAATATACTAAAGTGTAATAAGGCATAATATGACCAGTAAAGAATTTTGCATTTATTTGCAGTGATTTTTTATGGATTTTTATTTGCTTTATATTTAGTAATATGTCATATATGGTACATTTGAACGAAGACATTATAGTTCTCAAAATGACGGCTTAAATATCTCTTTGGCAAACATTGACAAAATATTTCAACGGTAGAGCAACGTTTATAATACGATCATCTCGTTTTGCATTATTATCCGATTTTGATCATTCTTTCATTTGTTAAGAAGTTGTTCAGAACTTTGAATAATAAATAGTGTTTGGCTGTATATCTACATTCCCTTTATGTGTTCATTCTTTTTCAAACTAGTTGAGTGTCCTTCAGTGTTCTGAGCTTATTAAAGACAGATAGAGCATATGGCTGGTGGCAGAGACTGTCTACTGCTTTTCCGGAAAGCTAGTATGAATTGCTGTAAAGCTAGCTTGAATTGCAAGAAATCTAGCTTGAATTAATTTGTGTCTGTTCAGGTTCAGCGGAAATGATAATGTGTATGTTTAGAATAAGTACATAGGCTGTATACTGGCGATATAAGGGCTGTATACTGGCGATATAAGGTCTGTATACTGGCGATATAAGGGCTGTATACTGGCGATATAAGGGCTGTATACTGGCGATATAAGGGCTGTAAACTGGCGATATAAGGGCTGTTTACTGGCGATATAAGGTCGCATATTTGTTATTTGCATGCCTGTGAACATATTAATTTAGTAACTGATATCACGTACTGTCACAGGATGGCCATGACCGGTTGCGACTAACTCAGGACAGAATCAATGTCAGTGACTGTATTTACATACGTTAAATACACCTTTTAACATATGTTTAATATATATACAAAGAAAAACAAGCTAATATACGGATGCAATATGAAAAATATGAAAAAGTAATGTATTAACGTATGATACGTGTGTAGTAACACAGCAAACACCGACTTAATCTACTGACTGTAGATGTCACAACATTTAAATGTTGTTGATGTTTCTTATTTACTCATCAGTAAAGTTACAGAGAAACTAACTCAGATAATAAATACTAATGATACTAATAATTTATTGCGCGAGTTGATGAATATGGTGCTCGATTCCAGTTGGCGCTGATGATCATCCAATGCCTACTATGAGGGATATCAAACAGAACGGTTATTCATTCCGATCTCAGGAAAACGCTGAGCCCAATATTTATATACAGATATCGGTGGTGCATTCTCACACACTTTGTTATTTTACTTATTTAAAATATGTGGTTTCACTACTGTAGCTTTTAAAGACCTTGTGTAGTGTTTAATCACCCTTAGGATATGTTATCTACTTTTTTAGTTAGCCTTTGGACTGTTACTTGTGATACGCAGGCTTCATAACCGCTGCTCCCAGCTAAATTCGCCCATTGTTTTCTCAATTAGGGCAAGGCATTTTGTTAGAAACTGGGACCATACGCCGCTGGCCATAGAATGACTTAAGGTCCATTTTCCATGTTTAATATTGAGTTCTGCTCAGCCCGGGGCTTTAGGGCGCTGACGGTAGCTAGCATTTATCACTACCGTTCTCAATCAAACCGAGACTGCAATATATTTTTTTATTTACCGTATTCGGCGATTTCCAAATATCTCCTTTCATATATTTTTTGATAACGGGCCACTTGTTCCGGGGTCGTCGCCTCCAACTGTCCAGGTACGGGGACCGTCTCCACCCGCTCATTACTTGATGCACTAGCTGGTTTCATCGAGATGGTTTCATCCCGAGAGATTACACATCCAGAGGGCTTAGCTCCACACCCGGAGGAATAGGCCATAACGGTACATACATTTAGACGCCGGACGCCGAAACCAGACATTCGTATGCAATCATCTTACATTGTACTCATTACACAAAGTATTCTGTTAACCATTCTCATTTAGTGACATTATCAATATAGCTGTATGCGGATCTTATAATGCTTTTCATATGTATTAGAGTACAGACAGGTATTTCCTTTCAACGTTAAACAAACACATCTAATAAAAAAAACATCATCATATAATGTAACATCTGATTCTATATTTCAATATTAAATTGGATTACATCTAGAATAGTAGCACTAGATGCAATATAATAGTTAATGATTTATTTTTTATCTTTATCTGGTTGCTTAAACGTAATCGTTTGATAGTAAGAAGTTCACCGGAAATACAACTACATTACAATAAAATATGGATGCCTTCATGAATACGGTTTTGTACAGGTTTACCACCACCAATTGTATGTCGAATGTAGTTCCTATAATGAAAAGTAATCCCTCCTATTTTTATGGAAATGGGCATTATAAGTAGGGAGGAAATGCCCATTTCTATTGAGTGGTGGAATGTATAAGAAGCGTATTAATAGGTTTTACTGTATCACTGGATGAACATTTTCGAAATTTCGACTATATGTTTACACTTTCTGAGCAACTATTCACCTGTTTAGTAAACAAACAAGGACTTTCTTACATGCCTTGTGACCCCATCTTAATGATGTATATGATCTGTTCATTTCGCTTTTAGTTGTAACTTATCAAACAATAATTAAATAAGCAGTTCTCATAAATAACATCAGTAATGGCCTGAATAATTCAGATAAATGATACCGGCATTATGGTTTTATAACACTACATAGCTAAGTGACCTTTTTCGAAAACAAAAGACGACTTCCGACGTATTGTCATAAGAGATACTTTGCATATTATCGGTCAAATGTTTCCATAACTAATGAGAAATATGAGTGAACGCGAAAGCATAATATCGCTCTGATAGTGGTGTGTTAACTGATATATATGTTTATATTAAAACGTTCGGAACGACTGATCTATTGTCTAGATTTGATGAGCTTTGGAAAACAAAACAAAAAATGCGCTCTGCAATAAAACATAGATATAAAAATCGAACAGGAAAAGTAGCATTCAAGGACGACAGTCAACCACAAACACACAGAGAAACAAAGAACAACTATATATAAAAATGAATAAAAGGCAAAATAAGACATCACGAACACACAAGGGTTGACAATATGGCTACTTGGAACTCTCAGTGGCAAAAAAGGCCGCTGGGTGTTTAAACCAGGTTCTAAAATGCACCAAACCTCACACTTACCCTACTGTCATCCCCATAAAACGGGCCAGTGTAAAATTAGAAATCCGCGCCATGAACTATTCTCCAACCAACAAGACAGTATTAATAGGCAATATAATAAAAGCACAAAGATGCTCGAGTATATATAAATACAAAAAAAGAAAATAGCCTAGAAAGCCACAAAGAAGGTACTCAATGACTTTGCAGAAGCCAGAGCAACAAGAGAACTTATCTTTATTCTACAATTTTAATAATTTTCATAATTTGAACCAAAAAATACTATTTTAAATGTGGTTTTGTGTCATTTCGTCACCCACTTAACTTAAAGTTTATTCCGCGGAGCATACTATAGTTCTACACACACCAAATACAGAATAAAGCCCGCTATTTTGAAGAAAGAAAATTTTAGTTTCATTAATTTGTATGAGTTTATGTTAAGACCTATAATTTGGAAGAAACAAATGCGTGCTAAACAACTATACTATAATACATGATTGTCGGTTATTATTCGTCCTCAGCGACATTGGTGCACAGCGTACCGTACTTAATTTGGTCTGAACACGTCTGTAATCGGATTTAACATGCCTTGTTTTTTTATTCTGAACGAACATCGTTATAGTGCAATGTCAACGACACTAAATCATGATGAATCACATTTTACAACGTCTTTTGTTCGACGGGATTTAGAAAATTCTTTTTCAGTTTAGGTATAAATTAGAAGTGATTGTGTAATCGGAAATTAAGAGTCAGGAAACCGTGTGAATGTATCTTATTTTATGAGGAAAAAAATAAAATACTTTCTAGGTGTCTTAGATGTTTATTGAAATGAACTTGAAAGAGTCCACCCATACCTTTAATTGAGGAGGCTGACAAAACAGTTATAAAGTCGGAATATTTAAAAGTATATACGCTATATAAAAGATAAACACTTTTGCCAAATTACACTATTATCTATCATGTCTATTGTCTGTTAGTTTGAAATTCAAGCGTTTTATCCTTACTTTATTAGTGCTGTGCGGCGGTCGAAACTACACATCAGTAGTGTTATGGGCCAGAAGTGCGCTGCCTATATTGGGATTGGTTTTTGATGTTGCATATGGAGTAGCACGTGACCTCTTGTTGTTGCTGTTGTTTGTTGTTGTTGTTGTTGTTGTTAAAATATTGGGGGTATAAGACTGGCCAAAATGTTGGGGTAAAAGACTGGCCATCAGATTGTCTTGTTGTATTGAAATTGCTGTATTGAAATTGGCGCTATGTCATAGTTCCGTATAACAGCTACATCATTGAAACTTTATACAGTTGTTCTACATCATAACATGATCCAGCATATCGGGTTTCATAACTTTGTACTGCTTTCTGCAAATGTTATGCCCCTTTTTGTACTTAGTATATTGGTTAAGTTTTCCGTTAAGGTCCACATTTTAGCCAGTATTTTTTTGGAAAAAAATACGACTTATTGTCATCCCTTGATCGGCGTCTGCGTATTTGGTTATGTTTTATGTTAAGGTGCACTTCTTTCAGTAACTATAACATATACAGCTTTGAAACTTTGCTTGAGCATGCTATTTCCTAACGCAGGCCATGCAATACTGGTTAACACTCAGGAAAATTTCATGATCATCCCTACGTGGCACACACCTATGACAAATATTAGTGTCAAACATTCAAAAAAAACTGTATAATATCTTACCACTACAAACGACTTCTTCCGAATACATCTACCCCACCTACCCCAGCCATTTGTCACATTTCAATGATCATATCAGCTTTTTTTTTATCTTTTTTTTTACTTAATTCAAACTACCTCAATATTCTAAAAATCTTCATAACATTCTAGAAATATATATCATCAGCAATTAATGCAAACATTTAAATATGTTTTGATATCTTAAGAGATACCGACGATATTGTTTTTTTCACTGAAGAACGTCATTTAGTCGGGAATCGAGTAAGTTATGTTATTTTTAAAGACAAAAATGAATGAAAAACAGCATTTAATTGTTAGGTTAATGAAGGGATTAAAGGAACCTTTTGGCGCTTTGTATTTAATCATGACGTCGATATATTTGACGACAACCATCAAACATATCGATATCATGAACACATTTATTTTACGCCTCGATCAAATGTTATATTTACTTTCTATTTATAAAACTTATTTCAGATTTTGGCATTTAGATATTAACAATGAGCAACTGGCATATTACCGCCAGTGTTCTATGTATCATGGTGACACTTTCCCAATCGAGAAATCTAGAAAGAGTCAGGCTTCGATGCGATAAATATCAGTGATACAATAGGCACTACACCAATACCTTGCCGTTTAATAAGAAAATCATTTTGATATGTGATACACATGTGTTAATTTCATATGAAAATACAGATGTGGAATATATATGTGGCTCATATGTAAAACTTATGAATGTCATGCATAGATATTGTTACTGTGTAGACGATGATGTTGTCCATTTGATCTGGTGTCGAGTATGCTATCGGCATGCACCGTGTCGTTGCACTTTACATTACCTATCATGAACAGGCTCAATAAAACGGAGTCTGCTACGTTTGATGTTTGTCTGCAGTCTTGTCTTGTCGTGCCTTCAATGGTTTATTCTCTTTTTGCTCTGGCTTCTGCCAAGTCACTGAGTACATTCTTTGTGGCTTTCTAGGCTATTGTTTATTTGTATTTATATATACACGAGCATCTTTGTGTTTTACTTATACAGCCTATTAATGCTGCCTTGTTGGTTAGTGAATGGCGGGGATTTCTTCAGTTACACTGTCCCGTTTTATTGGGTTGACAGTAGGGTAAGTGTGAGATATGGTGCACCCTAGAATCTGGTTTAAAACCCCAGCGCCTTTTTTGCCAATGACCGTTCCAAGGCGGTAGCCCTATAGTCAACCATTTTGCCTTTGTGATTTATTATTTGGCCTTTTATTCATCTTTAAATTTGTTCTTTTATTTCTGTGTGTGTTTGTGGTTTACAGTCATCCTTGAATGCTGCTTGTCCTGTTCGATTTGTATATCTATATTTATCTCTTGTATGTGTTTGTTGCTACTAAGGGATCCCCTTTTTAGCATTTATTGATATTCACACTAGCGTTTGTTTAGTGTGTGTCGGCCGTTAAAAGCTGCCCCGACTACAAATCAGTAGTGTTATTACTTACTGGTCCTTTGGGAGGACTTGTTGGGCAAGCAAGAGCAATTTGTCTTTTTTAAGTGAATCAACTCCTTCTGGAAAAGAATAGCAATACACTTCTTAAGCAAGATCCAAAGACAATACATTATGATTGCAGATGTTTTTTTTTTTATAAAATTCAAAATTTAGTAGTTTTGTAAAAACAATATTAGTTTAATGCTTTAGTATTACCCAAAGCAATGCATAAACGATGAAAGCAACTAAAATATTTCGAACCCGGACGAGCTCTTAATTTCTGCCACGGATAAAATGTATCGAGAAAGGACGTGCAAAGCTAGCAACAACACTTTTTGTGAAATATAATCAACACATTTATTCAAACATTACAATGAAAACTATTAACTTACCGAATAAAATTAAACTAGATTCAGTATTCCTTTAAAATTCAATTTTATAATAATGTTCAAATAATATTGTCAAGCATCCCTTTAATCCAATTTGTTAGGTGTCTTTTTAATCTAAACTTATGTTAATAAATACTGATAAAGGTGATCCTTTGGGAGCAACAAACACAATTAAGAGAATAAAGCAGCAGACTCGGTTTTATTGAGTCTGTTCATGAGAAGTAATGAAAGAAGCAACACCTCTCACGCCCACTAGCACCGGCTTAAGCGGTATTCTACTTCAAAGCCACCTATTTGTTCTACACAATAGTCCAGATAATCCAATATCAATTTTACTTAAATGGGCACAATAATTAAATATTGTATTTAATTTTATTTTATTTTGAACTACTGAACCAAATATTGAACAATAATGATGTCACAATGCTTTATTTATACTGCCATATAACTCTCTAGAAGTTTCTGTACGAGAACATTCCAAACAAGAATGCAACATAAACATCAACTTATATTTATCATTAAGACCTAAAATGACAGAATCAATAATAAACATATTTGCAAACTATCCAGAAACATCCAGAAACATCCAGAAACATAATGCATGTAACTAACTTGAAATTGCAATTGATGAAATAATCAATAATAAACATGTACATCAAAATCAAAATGTAGAGGCATAGGGGCAACGTAGGAGTAACATTATCTATTGAGAGAGACCCTCATTCAAACCTATGTGTCGTTCATTGTAAGACATGCGTGTGATCACTTCGCCATGCGGAGTTTGTTAAAAAAACATTATTTTAAAACTAAGTAATGACAGTAAAATAGCAGCATTGGTAAAATAACGACATGTCCACAGACTGAGTTGAATAAACTTCACATTTGAATAGGCGGAGATAACTGCGCACGCAGAAAAAAAGAAAATGTGTTAAGGACAGATAAGACAAATCATTTTAATCCCCGCCAGACTATATCCTCTAACAAACTAAACAACATGTATAGACAATATATGCCTAACACAAAGATAACCATGTTTAAGTGAATGTAAAACAGCTTAAAAAGCACTAAATGACTTGATGGAACAAGAAGAGAATAAAACGTAAAGGGCATGACAAGACAATATTAAAAGCAATAATTCATGATTTAGGTAGACGTCATCATACGGTCCACATCGCACAACACAGGCATTAAACTTATAAATAAAATATTACAAAACTACTAAATTTTGAATATTATAAAAAGTGAAACTATCTTCAATCATAATTTATTGTCTTAGATCTTGCTTAAGAAATGTATTGCTATGCTTTCCTAGAAGGAGTTGATTCATTTATAAAAAGACAAATTGCTCTTGCTTGCCCAACAATATATCAAAGTGTCAATACGGGGAAAATCAGAAAAACATTTTATTAAGATTTGTGGTTGAAGAAGAATGTTTTGACAAAAATACATTAAGCTTATAAGTGGAAACAGAGTTTGAAATTAAAAATAATTGAATTGCAAAATAAAAAGGAACTGAGTTAGAAACAAAAAATAGAAAGAGAAATGGCAATGACAGAAACGGAAATGAAAATTAAAGGAAGAACAAAAAAGGAGGTAATTTGAAATAATGATGAGGCAAGTAGATGGCATTTGGAGAAAGTGGTTGAACATTTTAAATGGTCATTGGTAAACTGGATATTACTTTTACAGTGTTGTAATTGGTAAAACCCGTGACGGTTACACTCAACTAACAGTAGAGCAATGTTCTTTATACGAAACCGTTAAAGAAGTGATGAATTGGTCCCTCAGATGTATAGGCAGACACTCAGAAATTGTAGAAAAGAGCATGATCAAACACTAGAAAAGAGCATGATCAAACACATGTTGCATTTGCTCGAAAAAATAAAAGTTATTTGATTGATGGTGTACAGTCACGAATATTGAGCACGCTTAGGATAAATTAAGGCAACATTTTAATTCAAGAGTTCAAAATGTGCATTAACAACCCTATACAGATGAGCAAAGGCATACACCTTGGACAATGTTGCGCTTTTGGTGACTGATTATTCGTTAATGCACAACGTCTCTTTTGTTCACAAATCAAGCCCTTGGCAGCATTCTTCATTTAAGAAACCCTTTCTAAACTTCAGACTGGTACATAAAGTACTAGTAGCTCTAAATATCAAGCATCTAATGATAATAATGATCCAACATCCTAATCTCAAACTACTTGCAAGTACTGCAAAAAGGAAATGTCACCTCATTTCTGAGTACTTTACATTTAAAAGGAAGCAACAACAAAAATACAGTATAATATCCATTGGTCTCACCGCCTTTTTAACGAAACATATCCCTATTAAGGTATTACGTGACACAGAAGCATCTCAATCTCTTATATTAGCAGATACCCTGCCCTTCTGAGAAGACTTATTCTGGATCTAATGTCCTTATTTAGGAGGTGTGATTATTTGACTGTCCTTCTCCATAATATTATTTGTCATCAGATTGAGTTATCGAACATGTGGCTGTGGCATAGAGACTATCTTTTCCAATTGAAGGTTTCCATAAATTACTAAGGTCGTGGTTAATCCACGTGTGCCTGTTAAACCGTCTATAGATCAGTCCACTGATCCAGAAGAACAGGAAATACTCAACTGGTATCCAGATTTTGCATTTACTCGAGCTATTGCAAAAAGAGTCATTGAGAGTGGTCTTCGTTCTGACATTGATTTAGCCAATGATTTTACTGGTCACTATTATGATACCGGCAGATGTTAACACGTTTCTTGATATTTGTCAGTCTGAATCGCAGATATGCTACACAGTAAAAATAATATTCACTTATTTGATCGTTCGCCTTCTATTAATCTTAAAAGTGCTTGCTTATACATGTTAAATGATTGTGTTTTGAAAAGAAAAAATGATTATATTTTGAAAAAAATAATGTTGTTGCTGGTTTTGCACTTCTTCCACATGTTTCCTGTAACAATATAAATTCCAAACAACTCACATTCAAAATTCGTTGGTTCCTACAGTCAACCATAAACACACAGAGAAACAAAGAACAACTTTAAAGATGAATAAAAGGCAAGATAACTGGAACACATGAAACTGGAACATATGAAATTCGGACATACAGTCAGACGTTCTAAGAGCTGAGCAAGTGGGACATACGGAACACTTGAAATATTAATCACCATTTATTATAAAATTTTAAGCACCATTTATTATAATAAAAACCAAATGTCAACATATTTAACCGCATCTCAAAATTTATCCATATATGCTGCACATGAAATGTTAGCCTTGCCTGATGCAAATCTTTTTTTTGTCAAATTGAAACCAGGATTTTATGTATTATATCAAAATTGATTTCGTCACAAAATATTAGGTCTTTAGTAAAAGTAAGAGTTATGTATTTAGTGAAAAGTAATTGTGTGCTAATTTTATATGTCTATTAATATATAAGCAAGCATCAGATATTGACAAACAAATTAGAGTGTAAGATAGTATGGTTCAAATTTTGAAAAGGGCAACGGTTGTTTACGAAGTCTTTTAATGAAGTCTTCAATTCAATGTACGCCGAACTGAACTACTTCATCCGTTACTCATTAATATGCGTGAGTTTGTACCATTTAAAGTATGCGTGAACATCTTTAAGTGTATTGCTTGAAATAATAAGAATCCGCGTTACTTGATTTTAATCCAAACTTAATGTAAATGTTGAGTGCCACGTTTCAGGTTAACACTGGTATTGTACACATAGTACCACTATCATAAACATGTTTTCACACTTTTTCTCTGTCTGTTTGAATAATGAAGCTAATTAAAGATGATAGTGAACAAAACATGTCGCCGGTGGATAATGCACAGCCTTAGTTTTATTTAATAGTATTAAGCTAAAATCACTATGGATCAGCTTTATTTACTGAATGTAACTTTGATCACAGTAACACTGACGTCATGGTAATGCAATTCGGTCAGCAAATGTAAAGATACATCTATACCATTTCCTGAATTATAACAGTCGCAAATAAGCCTATTATTTAACCGTAATTACAAGGGATCCGACTATATTGTATTTCTCATTTATTGTGTTTCATCTAAGAACGTCATGTAGTCGTGAATCGAGTAAATTATGTTGTTTGTAAAGACAAAAATGAATGAAAAACAGCATTTAATTGTTATGTTAATGAAGGGATTAAAGGAGCCTTTTTGCGCTTTATTTTTCTGTATTTCATCATGACGTCGATATATTCGACGGCAACCGTCAAACATATCGATGCCATGAACTTGTTTTTCTACGCCTCGACTGAATGTCAAATTTACTTTCTATTTATCAAACATCTTTCAAATTTTGGCATTCAGAAATTAACAATGAGCAACTGGCATATTACCGACGGTGTTCTATAAATCATGATGTTGCTTGCAAGGGATCATCTTTTCAGTATTTATCGACATTCACTCTAGCGTTTGTTTAGTGCTGTGCAGCGGCCGTAAAAAGTCGGCCCGAATAAAAATCATTATTATTATTATTTACTTGTCCTTTGGGATCATCAAGCCCATTATGTGTTGCTTTAAAGTAGAATATAGCTTAGGCCGGTGCTAGAAGGCGTGAGAGGTGTTGCATCTTATAATTACCTCTCAATAAAAGCGAGTCTGCTACTTTTCTCTTTTGTTTGTCTTTGTTGTTTCCAGGGGATCCCCTTTTCTGCCTTTATTGACATTCGCACTAGCGTTTGTTTAGTGCTGTGTGGCGGCCGTAAAATGTTGCCCCGACTACAAATCAGTAGTGTTATTACTTACTGGTCCTTTGGGATCATCAAGTCCACTATATGTAACTTTTCAAGTAGAACATCGCTTAAGCCGGTACTAGGAGGCGTGAGAGGAGTTGCACTTAACATTTCCTCTCACGAACAGACTCAATAAAAGCGAGTCTGCTACTTTTATCTCTTGTTTGTGTTTGTTGCTACCAAGGGGTCGCTTTTTCAGTAGTTATTGGCATTCACACTAGCGTTTGTTTAGTGCTGTGTGTCGGCCGTAAAAAGTTGCCCCGACTACAAATCAGTAGTGTTATTACCTACTGGTCCTTTGGGATCATCAAGCCAAATCTTTGTGGCTTTTGAATTACAATATCGCTTAAGCCAAGCCGTTGCTAGGAGGCGTAAGAGGTGTTGCACTTTACATGACCTCTCATGAACAGACTCAATAAAAGCGAGTCTGCTACTTTTATCTCTTGTTTGTGTTTGTTGCTACCAAGGGATCGCCTTTTCAGTAGTTATTGACATTCACACTAGCATTTGGTCAGTGCTGTGTGTCGGCCGTAAAAGGTCTCAAACAAACCGAGACTGCAATAATTCGTATGTGTCGTGCTCGGCCGTTTCCAAAGGTCCATTATCATACTCTTCATTATTACTTACTGGTCCTTTGGGATCATCAAGCCCAATCTGTGTGGCTTTTGAAATATAATATCGCTTAAACAAGCCGTTGCTAGGAGTCGTGAGAGGTGAAGCAATTTACATTACCTCTCATGAACAGACTCAATAAAACTCGTATAATATTCGTATCAGACGAATATATTTAAACACCAATACATTCGAAATCAGAGCAAGCGAACTTTCGGAGCACCTTAGAAGACGACGTTACTGTACGACAGACATTGTCAATGCAATAGACAAAGCACGGAACCTCAACAGAAAAGAACTCCTTGAATACCAGTCGAAGACAAACAGTTGAGAACAAACTTTAACTTTCGTGCTTACATACCATCCTGACCTCCCCCAATGGGAAACAGATTATTAATAAACACTGGTCACACATGGAGGAGTCAGAACGTCTGAACAAAATGCTGCCTAGAAAACCGATTATTGCGTACAGGAGACCTAAAAGTCTCCGCGACATCCTTGTTGCAGCCAAGTTGAAACCCGACTCCAATACTCAGACCACAGGACAGTCAGGCCCTTGCCATACATCGAGATGTCAGACTTGTAAATACATGTCTCCCGCAAACTATTTCTTATCTTCACTCGGTGCCAAAAACACAATCAAAAGTGTCACAAACTGCAAATCCGCAAACGTTATCTACTTATCGACGTGCTTGATTTGCAAAAAACAGTCGGTGAAACAAAGCAGGCGTTGAACATCCGAGTTAACCTACATCGCTCCGATTGTAAATTAAGTAGGTTTGCTAGGTCGCCAGCGGCCGAACACTTCAGTTCAGAAGGCCACACGTTCAACGACTTGTCTCTGACATGCACTGAACACAATCCAAATTGGACCGACGCAGAACGTAAATTGCGTGAAACGTACTGGATAAGACGCTTAAACACAAAACATCAAGGAATCAACAAAGGGGACTAGATGCATCTTACAGAATATATAAATGTAAACACACATACTCCGGTTTTTATTACTTCCCTTGATCCAATTTTCTCCATTTATATATTATTTTAGCCTTATTCATATTTTCAATTAGCTTTGGAGTTGTTTTTACTATATCCTGCAGTATCGATTCTTTGTCTTAGGTATAGAGGTAGTGTTATTCACTCACATACTCTCTCTTCATAACTAATCATAAATGTCAGCGTACAATTTTACTTTCATCCAACTAGCAATGTTCTATTATTAGTACTTTTGTTACTACCCTTGATCAAAATATATCCATTTATTTAATTTAATTTGTTTAGCTTTATTCATTGTTTTTTTTAGCTTTGGAATTGCTTCATACTTTATGCTGCAGTATCGATTTTAGGTGTTAAGTTTTGAGGTAGGGTTTGTGTTATCGTTTTCACACTTTTACTCTCTCTTCATAACTAAATGTCAGGGTATAGTTTTACCCTCATTCAACCAGATATGTTCTTTTATTAGTATCACATTTGGCTCCAGAGTATATATTCGAAGTAAAAAGTTTCTGTGTTCGTGTTTGTGTACCCCTGATGAAGGCGTAATCCGAAAGCGCTTGGGGTTTTATAAATTGTAGCACTGTATAAATGTTTTTCCCCATCTATATATATAGGGAGAAACATTTGTGGACTACCAAGGACAGACAACCTTCGGACAAACTACGGCAGGGCGCCTAGCTATGACGAGATACACAGAAATCAAGCGTATAAATTCACTCCTTAAAAAAGGTAGCTGCAACACACGTTGATAAACTGTATCTCTACATCATAACACGCTTGTCTGGAGGCACAATTAACATATAGACGCATACATACATACAATTATAGCTCATATGAGTGGGCCACATTTGAGCGTTCAACCACACACAGCTATATTGAGACAGTGACAATGAAAGGTGCCGGATCTTGGGGATACTGTGAATTCAGTAAATATAATAAAGGGAGATAATTTGAACTCACTACGGCATATATATATATAGCTGTCATTGTTTACATTGATTCCAAGGCAAAATATAATACATTCAGTGGCTTAACTCCTTTACAATGACCTCCGGTGTTTAGAAATGTCAGCGCCATATCAAAAAGGGTCAAGGAACTTTAATAATTTAAGTTTACTTTCAACCAGTTATTTAACAACCAAATGCATCTCATGTAAAACACATGACCTTAGTATTTGTATTTATGGTCGTCTTGTCCAACAATCCTACAGAACACGAATATATTTTGACTTAATGCAGACAATGATCTTTATTTTTGCAAGAATATTAACATTTAGTTTGATCTTTGACATAGTTTACAATGTTGGCAGACTCCTTGACTTTAATAAAAAAAATAGCACAAAATCAGTCTAGTCGTATAATAGTTTGAACTATACTATTTCAGTTCCGAACAGATTGACTGTAGTCGATTCTTGCTATTGTGTTGTTATCTAATTAAAACCAGTTTTCGAGACGGAGTCTGTTTATTTAATTTGAATTATTTCATGCTACGTCTGTTGTATCCTTATCGAAATCAAAATTAAAGTTCTATTGTGTGACCCGTTTCTGCTGATAGAATTAATGTTTTTAAAGATTAATGTTTTTAAAGATTCGAATTTGTCGTTTGGTTCTTGTCGTCTGTAATTTTAGTCCAAATGTACCGACCCAAAGTATATGTCGAGGATCGATATGGCAATCATAGATCTCTATTTGTGATATGAGTTGTTCTGCCTACCTGAATTAGTGACGGACATAAGTGTATTAACGCTGCTAGATATAAGTCGGAAAGATATGTTACTCCTTCTTGTAGGTTAATATTATCTTTTTCAGTAGCTGTATCAAACATTTTAGTTAGCGATATCTGGCATAATAGTAAATCCCGCGACGGTTATTTTCTATAATTAACAGCGAATTCGTTTGGGATATTAAAGACGCCTAGAACGGAAATGCTGATGTAATAATATCTAACCACATGATTTATTTACTGCTTCTAACAAACTTCTTTAAAGAAATTCTTTTTAATATTCTCTTACAAATACAGTAGTTGCTTTACAAATTTATATATAGACTAAACGAAGGATGCCCAATCTTTTCAACAAATTAAGTTTGCAATAAATCATTAGTGTATACGCAAAATTAATCTATCCTAATAAGTCACATATACCGGCTACAATTTGTTCAAGGGCCGTACGTTTCAAACATTGATACTGATGAGTTGTTTTCAATGATTTATTTCTTATCAGGCGGTTACACTTATACGCTGTTATACACGAATAACACGTTTTATTTGATGCTTAGTACTGAAATGGTGGATTTTAGAAATGAAATAAAGGTGGTATTTGAAAAGTGGTGTGAAATATAGGGTTTCATTATTTCTCTGCCGGAACTACTCTTTTTTCAATATCAAAAAGAAATATGTTTTTATTTGTTTAGAAGATCACTGTTATATCATTTGACTTTAAAGGTCTGTCTATAGTTTTTAAAACTGGTCAAGTATTTCAGAATTGTTGTCATTTACACTGAAAAATGTCAATTGGTAATCTTTTACAAAAGCGACTTTTTTTCAGAAAGTTGGTATACAAGTTACATTAATGGATTGGAAATAACTTAACTAAGAATATGAGTCGTAGATGGTATACAAATTACATCATTGGATTGGAAATAACTTAACTACGAAAATGAGTCATAGACTATTGAAATCGGTTAAGTAGTTTTGAAGTTTAGAAGTTATGGGGAATTAAAAACAGCAATTTTATCATACGAAAAGTAAGCCCTCGTCAAAATTTAAAAATAGTTTTTAATGCCTGTTTTTGGATGGTTCAGTCCTGTGCTGTATTTCCTAATCAGTTGTTTTAGCTAATTATATTACAAATATTTTTTAACAGAGTAAAGGCAGTTGTAATGCAGGACAGTTAGTATACGTGATAGTAGCATACGATTTGTATGTGTTATTGGAACTTGCATGTGTCTTTAGATGATTGTCAATGTGCTTTTATTTAATGCGTATGTCATGCTAATTACTCTTAGAGTACACTTCTGTATTAATATGTTAATTGTATCCATTACCGTAATAGTCGGTTGAAAAGCTTCTGTGAGAGCTTATGTTGGTATAGTGGTCGCAAATACATGTATGTATTTATGTATACAGTTTAAAATCAACTTGGTAAAAGTAGATAAAAAACTAGAAAGGAAAAGTAGATTCAAGGACGACAGTCAACCACAAACACACACACAAACAAATTAGTATGACTTTGAAGATGAATAAAAGGCAAGGTAAGACATCACAAACATAAAAGGGCTCACAATAGAGATACCGCCTTGAAACGATAAGTTGCAAGACAGGCAACTAGGGCTTTAAACCAGTTTCTAGGTTGCATCAAACCTCACTCTAACCTTACTATCATCCCAAACGGGACAGTGCCAATAAGGACAACCCCGCCAGGTTATATTCTCTAACCTAAAATGCAGTATTAATGCAATATAATTAAAACACATAAATGATCATGTATATATAATATAAAGAAACAAAAGCATAGAAAGACACAAAGCATTTACTCAATGACTTGGCAGAAGCCAGAGCAGCAAGACAACAAGGTACATTTCAGACAAACATCAAACGCTATCATCATATGAGGATTTAGTCAGACGTCATCATAGGGTCAATAATATATCATCGGCGATCGTACAATCAAAGAAAAAAGCATAGTGGCGGACTGTAAATGGGTCAACCACTAAGCATGCAGTGTGTTACAAAATGAAAGGGTCATAACCTCTTCTGATAAATTGTTTAACAAGCTATATGAACATTGTGTGACTGTGATTATGACAAGGATCATACGAGGTAGATATAACGGTCGAACAGGAAATACAGCATTCAACACGCATAGAAACAAACAACAGTCTTGACTAAAAAGCAAGACACTACAACACAAACATAAAGAGTTGACAATAGGGCTACCGGCTAGAAACGGTCAGTGGCAGGAAGGACCTCTGGGGGTTTGAACCAAGCTCTAGGGTGCATCAAACTTCACACTTACCTTATTTTCATCCCAACAAAACGGGACAGTGCAAATAAAGACATCCCCTCCAAGCTCTACACCCAAACAAGCAATGCAGCACCAACAGGCAACATAAGCACAAAACACAACTGATCATGTAAATATGAATATAAAACAAATGCCTTTGTAAATCACATCACCATAGAAGTTAGTATGTGATAGCCTTGTCGCAGAAGATTTCTTAAAAAGGTGTAATACTTTTACATTTTAAAAGTAGATAAGGGTTACGATGATAACAATTGCGAAAATCTTTCGAAGTTTATGGGAACAGTAGCCCTCCTTAAGTAAAATCCTAGGTATACAAGTGTTACAAATATTGAAGTTCTCAACACAGCTACACGCTCTAGAATATCAACTAAGTTGCGAAACTCGGATCCCATACGAAGTAGCGCTAGCAACATCCCCATCTAAGTTTGGATAATTAAAAACATAAAATTCGACTTCAATTACACCTGCCTGCGTATCTGATGAATAACTCAACAAGAAATCTCTTTCGTAGCAAACCAAACAAACAAATCGATATATTTCGATAACAAATCATCATTGTTACAGCAAACATTGGCACCTTTAAGACCCCAACAAGAACCTGGTCTGAAATATCTGGCGATCTAGAACAATTTGTTACACGTGTCATACGAGTATTTGCAACATAGTACTGCAAATACAATGACGTAATAATTATTAAAATCTATGACAAGAGAGATGATTTTAATTTTGATTTTGTTAATTATCCCCATTTAGATGGGGATGTTCTCCAAGCTACTTATTACGTTTCAACTTATTCGATTTTCTAGAGATTGTAATCGTGTTGAGGACTTTGATATTCGCAATATGTATATAAATAAAAAGCTGCTCTTGCAGGCCTACCGTTACCATCAACTTCGAAAACCCTGCACCCTGATCTACTTTTAAAATATAAAAACAATTTAAGAACTCTTCTGCGACATGGACTATCACAACCTGACTTCTATGGGGATGTGATTTACAAACTTCGTAAGATCCTTGGTCATAATCACTTTCATACAATCTTTATAAAACTTGTTAAAATGTTGATCAAAAGAGTTATGACGCAGTCATTTTGCAACGCACTGCATGTTTAGTGGTTGACTCATTTACAGTTCCCCACTATGCTTTCCTGTTTGATTTTGTGATGACCAGTCTATTAAAGCTGCCTTGTTTGTTACATATTATAACCTGACAGGGACATCTTTATTTACACTGTCCCATTTATTGGGATAGCAATAGGGTAAGAGGAGTGAAGTTTGGTGCTGTCTACACCTGGTTTAAACACCCAGCTGCCTTTTATACTACTAGCTTTAGGCGGTAGCCCTATTGTTTACCTTTTTGGGTTTTTGATGTCATATCTTTCATTCATCTTTATAGGGTTTTTTTCTCTGTGTGTTTGTGGTTGACTGCCGTCCTTAAATGCTACTTTTCCTGTTCGATTTTTATGTCAAATTTGTCAGTTACGGTGAATATAAACGTCGAACAGGAAATGTAGTATTCGAGGAGCATATTCAACAAAAAGCACGTATCGAAACAAATAAAAAGTACAAGGATGATAATAGAAGGCAAAGTATGTGATAGCCCAAACATAAAAGGGTTGATAATAGAGCTACCGCCTTGGAACGGTCATTGGCAAATACTGCGCACACATGTTTTGTTTTCATTCAACACCTTTCAAGAACACTCTTAACATGTTGGCATTTACCTCCGGACTCTGCCTCCAACCTTATATTTTCCGCACAGTCAGAGATTTTCAGTTTCCTTTTGCACCAAAACCACATTTCTACCTGATTACCACATTAAATCTGTGATATGCAGCACAGGATTGTGGTGATACTGTTGACTTAAATTAAAGAACTCGGCATTTTTCACAGGAAACACCATTGTAAACCACTATTAATTGCGTTGACCACCGGAAGACTTAGTATCAGAATTAGTTTTGTATGAAATGATTTTATGAGACTGCCTGTATGCTTCATACATAGTACAATCACATTGACATATTGGATCGGTAGGCTTATCCTTTTAAAAAGAACACATTTCAAAGACACACGGCTAAACCTAGGCAATTAAGATAATGCTTCAGTTTTGATGGTCTATAATGAAGCCAATTTAATGGAAAATATGATGTCATCGGAGGACAACTAGGTGATAAATGTATGTAAAACATGCGACATAATTATCATCCGTTCTGAAATTATTGAATCTTGGAGCGTTCACAAAAACGTCTTCAGGACAATGCAGTAAGTAAATTATCATAATTTAAGTAAATGTCTGTTAATTACAGATCAGGGGTAACCATTGTTTAAACATGAAATGTCATATCATGACAAATAAAAAAAAACATCAGGAAAGAATTACAGTAAAGCTTACTGACCTTATTTGTCTGTTTCCATGCAAGGGCCAAACTAAAATAGCACCGCTGATTTCCAGCCGGGTATATGTCCTAAACGCTTTCAAGAGATCAATACTTCAATAGGTCCAGTAAATTAAAAATGTTTAAGGAAAACATATACACTCAAGTGATATGAAAACGCAACACGGGAATTTCCGCTATATATTGTTTGTACAATATGCTGCTTTTAATCGAATGGTACATGGCTACGTAAGACCTTTCCTTTTGGAAAAAATACTAAAACAACAAATAATACAGCAAATAGTATTCCTTCAATGTTTCATTATTCACAGAGTACGCGTTTGGCTCAATCATGTGAGCAAACTTAGGGTGCAACATTTTGCAAACTATTTACGTTAAATACAGTACTAAACTAGCTCAATTTTTCAAAGAGCTACTTCAACTTTTATGAAGTTCTTGTTACAAAGTGTAGTGTGATTAAAACGTCTACAACATCACAGTTGTGTCCTTTCTCTAGTTAACTGCAACTTTCGTTTTAAAAAACATCTTGGGATTTCTTTGGAATATTGTGTGCAATTAAGTTTGCAGTATATACAATATATAGCGGAAATTCCCGTGTTGCGTTTTCATATCACTTGAGTGTACTTGTCGGTGGTTAGAACATACACGATAATTTGAGTATTGTCAAACTCGTAAAGTAAGTCCCTGTTTCAAGTCACGTATATATTTGCCACATTTCTTTATTTGGGTTTTCAACAGGTATTAGGTAAAGTTTTGCCAATGACCGTTTCAGGGCGGTACCCTGTGTTTTAATCCTTTTAGATTTCTAGTGTCCTGTACGTTTGTTTTAACATTATGTATGCATGCATTTGTTGTTGGTTTAAATGCGTGCTTTTGGTTGCCTGTGTTTCATACCTAAATCTTGAAGGAATTGTAACGATTAATATTTGTTTTTAATCTTGTCTTGTCATGTCCTTTACGTTTTATTCTCTTCTCGTTCCATCAAGTCATTTAGTGCTTTTTAAGCGGTTTTACATTCACTTAAACATGGTCATTTTTGTGTTATACATATACTGTCTATACATGTTGTCTAGTTTGTTAGAGGATATAGTCTGGCGGGATTAAAATGATTTGTCTTATCTGTCCTTAACACATTTTCTTTTTTTCTGCGTGCGAAGTTATCTTCGCCTATTCAAAGTGAAATTTATTCGAAAGAAGACGCTTTTGTTTCGACCACATGTATCAAGTGTTTGTAAACGAATATATACCGACAGAAATGAACTCGCTCTACTTAAATCAACTCAGTGTGTGGACATGTCGTAATTTTTGCCACTGCTGTTATTTTACTGTCATTACTTAGTTTTAAAATAATATTTTTAACAGCATGTCTTACAATGAACGGCACATAGGTTTGAATGAGGGTGTGTCTCAGTAGATGGTGTTGCCCCTATGCCTCTATGATTTGATTTTGTGTATCATTGATTATGTCATCAAATGCAATTCTAGTTAGAAACATGTTTCTGGATAGTCTAAAAAGATGTTTATTATTGATTCTGTCATTCAAGGTCATTTATATAAAAAATATAATTGTATATTTATGTTGCATTCTTGTTTGGAATGTTCTCGTACAGAAACCTCTAGAGAGTTATATGACAGTACAAATAAGGCCTTGTGACATAATTACTGTTCAGTATTTTGTTCAGTAGTTCAAAGTAAAATTAACTACTACATGTAATGATTATGCCCATTTATAATAAAGGTGACATTGGATTATTTGGACTATTGTGGAGAACTAAACCAGTAAAGACTTTAAATAAATGTAGATTAAAGGGACGCTTGACAATACTATTTGGACATTATCATAAAATTGAATTTTAACGGAATCCTGAATCTAGTTGATTTGTATTAAGTAAGTAAATAGTTTTCATTTTACTGTTTGAATAAATGTGTTGATAACACATTTATAAATATTGTTGTTGATGACTTTGCACGTCCTTTCCCGATACATTATACCGTGGTAGAAATAAGGGGCTCGTCCAGGATCGAAACATTTTCAGTTGCTTTCATCGTTTATGCATTGCTTTTGGTAATAATAAAGCATTAAACTAATAAATAAAAAAATACAAAACTACTAAATTTTGAATATTATAAAAAGTGAAACTATCCGCAATCAAATTGTCTTTCGATCTTGAGAAATGTGTTCCTACGCCTATCCAGAAGGAGTTCATTCACTTAAAAAAGACGAATTGTTCTTTCTTGCCAAACATTTTAATTGATCAATCTTCTATGAGAAAATCAGAAAACCATTTTATTAAGATTTGTGGTTGAAGAAGAAAGATTTGACGAAAGTGCATTAAGCTTATAAGTGGGAACAGAGTTTGAAATTAAACATAAATTGAATTGCAAAATAAAACGAAAATTAATTTGAAAAAAATAGGAAGAGAAATGTTGATGACAGAAACGGAAATGAAAATTAAAGGGAAAAAATAAAGGAGGTAATTTAAATTAGAGATGAGAAAATTAGATTTGGTAAGCACGGAAAGTTTGCCTGCACCCCTCTCCCACTCATCTACGGGTGATGGTACTAAGCATATTAGATTATTACCACTTTTTCAAGAACAATAATATGGCAAATATGTTCTTTATTGCAGATGGTCTGTGAAAGAAAACCCAATAATAAAAATAGTTTAAATTTATTGGAATAACCTGGCCATGGCTTCAGCATAATATAACAAGAAACATAATGTGCATATCAAATGTGCAGTCACGATACTTATAAACAATTTTGAAAAATGGTCATAGCTCAGATCAAGTTTTGAAGTGAATGAAAACTGTACTCAGTGAACCCTGGGTTCAGATATTCATCAAGCCAGATATTTCAAATTGAGTTGCTTTCTTTCAAATGTTCTCGTAAAATAATTACTACACACTGTTGTGACCGCGACATACTGTCAACAGTGCTGAATAGACAACGCTGAAGCCACGACGATAAGAACGCGATCATTAAAGACATCAACCCGTTCGCATAAGCCCAACACCACCATTTCTAGGATAATTTATCTGAAATATATATAAACAAACAAAAGCAAAGCAGATTGGTCAAAATATATAGTCATTAACATGGGGGTATGGGTGGGTGGGTATTGTTTATAAATGACAGAGATACATGCTATAATTTTGATTTTAATCTCCCGTATAAATAAACAACCATCTGCCAACTCGACGCCATTGAAAAGGCTGAATATACGGTGTAAGGTACAAATTACTAAATCGTAAAACTAACAAAAAACAGGAGGGCCACAATCTGTGCAATCATGATGACCACAAAATCATGTAATATTAACACGCGCACTACAATAAAAGTATTTATGTCGATTATAGACAAATTTCATTATTATGAAAGAAATCGAATAATAAAAATAGTTTAAATTTATTGGAACAAACTGGCCATGGCTTCATCATAATATAACAAGAAACATAATGTGCATATCAAATGTGCAGTCACGATACTTAAAAACAATTTTGAAAAATGGTCGTAGCTCAGACCAAATTTTGAAGTGAATGAAAACTATACTCAGTGAAACCTGGGTTCAGATGTTCATCAAGCCAGATATTTAAAATTTAGTTGCTTTCCTTCAAATGTTCTCGTATAATAATTACTACACACTGCTGTAACCGCGACATACTGCCACATGCCACTAGTGGGGACATTGGCACCGATAGGGGCACCGCCATTAATTGGAGGAAGCAGGGCACCTCAGTGAATAGTAATAAATCCTCAAATGGAGGTATGGCTGATGCACTTCACAATCGAAGAGATTTGTCTCGCCAACAACAAAAACATTATGGTCAACATAAATCATCAAATGACTCAAATATGGTCAGCTTTTACATTATCAGAAACCCAAATGCTGGTTTTACCACAAACACATAAAATGGCTTTTAACCCAAAAAGGTTAAGCACAATATTGCTATATCATTCAAATTTGGTCAGCTATAATAACAGTAACTGAAATATGTTTTTTTACATAGAACCCCAGCTGGGATTATGATTATGACTGCACAACCGATTTTGTAATTATTTAAATACTGCCATGGACCAGTTTCCAAAACTAAAGGCGACTTTCTTCTAAACAACAATATTACAATCCTTGTGTCACTCTATACAAAAACAAAGTGTTGCTTCTGTGACAAATGTACCCAATCACTTATTGAACCCAAATTAGAAAGGAAATATCCTTATCAGTTCTGCTGAACCTGGATGCTTGATAGCCCACTGGAAGAAAAATCAATGGGGTTTGAAACATGAAATATGCCGCCCAACCAAAGTTGATATTACCGGCAGAGAAAGTAAAGCCGTGCACAAGTCTCAGTAACTGGACTAAACTGAATCCAGTAAATATAAGTAACTATTAATGCATATCAAAAACCACGTTCTTATATCGTCTTGATTGGACTTCACTCTTATGAAGTGATGTTTTGATGCACAAGACATTGCATCACAATAAATGAAGTAAAGTATTAAAAGACATATAGAATGTTAAGATAAGATTTGGAGGAAGATTCAACAGTTACCTGTCATGTGTTGCCTCAAAAACACGAATTAACTGTTAGTAGTTCCTAAGCTTCACAAATTAGCATCAAGAATATGGACTTTCATGTTTTCAGACTTAACCTTCTAGTCATGATCATGATCGGTTACAATCGGTTAGACAATATGAGGCATACATAACATGTGCCTGTTAAGATCTTGAGCTCAGAACAATTTCTGATTCAGTAAGTATCCTTTCTTATGACAATGTTATGTCATTTCGAACAGCATATACGTATAAGACATCTAATCGATATTTGTGCTTGTGTATAATATGCTCTCATACATCTCAAGTGTATTTCCTAACTGTTGTCTCCTGGATAATCATTTTAATTATATATTAACATTAAGACTCATAAACGATCATTATAATCGATGCCTAAGTAACTGATGAGCAGTTGCATTCGATTAATCGTACATGGCTTTTTAACGCCCGCAAGTTCAATTGATGTCAGGGCAGGCTGCACTTTTATTACTTTTGCCTTTTCGTTTGTCTGTTTGCGTGTTTGTTTTTGTGTTTTGTGGTTGACTGTCGTTCTTGAATGCTGCTTTCCCTGTCCGATATTGTTATCCTTCTTAACCATCTAAAAGCCATTCCAACCAAACATAACGTCACCCAAGGAAGTGATTTCTTTTCTCCACCTCCTTTTTAATACACATACCAGTCACTGAAGTGAACTTAAGATACACATTACCATGCATAGAAGTAAATTTACGATATTTGGAGATCGCTGAGCCCGATACTTATATTTAGTTATCGGTGGTACATTTTCAATTCTTTTGTTTTCTTGCTTAATTTTTTTATTCGGTGGTTCCACTACTCCGGCCGATAAAAGGCTCTGGGTATTGTTTAACCACTTATAGGATAATTATGTTGTCTGCTTTTTAATTTAGTCTTTTGGCTGTTACTTGTGATACGCAGGCTTCATAACCGCTGCTCCCAACTAAATTCCATTATGTTTATTTCGCTCTTTGAGGCATTTAATTTTATTAGATACTGGCCCTACGACATGGGGAGGGATATAACTCCATGTCCACCGCCGTATGCTTGCCATCTGCGGGATGGTTAAAATTGTGAACTATTGATTTTATGAATATTGAGTAGGTAGGCGTCATCATAGTGTCCACAGCCTGACCGGTCATCGTACAATTAAAGAGGAAAGTATAATGGCAAACCGTAAAAGGGTCCACCACCAAGCATGCAGTACGTTGCAAAATGATATGGTCATAACCTATTTTGATTAACTTTTTAACAAGTTTAACAAAGATAGTATGAAAGTGATCATGACCAAGAATCTTACGAAGTTTATAAATCACATCACCATAGAAGTCAGGTTGTAATAGTCCTTGTCGCAGAAGAGTCCTTAAATTATTTTTATATTTGGAAAGAAGATCAGGGTTCCGATAATTAAATTTTGCAAAGGGTTTACGAATTTAATGGTAACGGTAACCCTGATTGAGTAACGTTTTAATTATACAAAAATTACGAATATTAAAGTCCTCAACTCGGGTACAAGCTCTAGAAAATCGAATAAGTTGAGACACATACACCCCATAAGAAGTTGCTCGGGGAACATCCCCATACAAGTGGGGATAATTAACAATGTCTTGTCATAGTTTTGCTAATTATTTTACCATTTTCAATCGAGAGATCTAAATCAAGAAAAGAAGCGTTATTATCAAATATATTAGCTTTGTTAAGCTGAAGTTCTTTAGGATAAATATAAATAACCATAGTTGGAAAGAAATGGTTGTCAATGTTCAATATGTCATCCAGATACCGAGAGGTGTCATTAAAGGCTTCAATAACATATGCTTGGGTATCTGGTGAAAGACTCAACATGGAATCCCTTTCATAGCAAAATAAAAACAAATCTGCGACAAGTGGTGCACAGTTCGTACCCATAGGGATACCAACAATTTGTCTATAAACGGTGGTTCTATACCTGACGAAAATAGTATCTAATAGGAAGATGATTGCTTCACAAACTTCATAGCAAGTCCACATAGTATAATTGTCTAAACTGCCGTTAGTAAAAAACGCTTTTATATTATTACATGCCACAAATGTAGTATTTTCTCTAGCGAATGTTTTTTGAATAAGAGAAATGAGCTTGTCTTTAATAAGGTGATGTGGTAAGGTTGTATATAGTGTAGAGAAGTCATAAGGTGATGTGGTAAGGTTGTATATAGTGTAGAGAAGTCATAAGGTGATGTGGTAAGGTTGTATATAGTGTAGAGAAGTCATAAGGTGATGTGGTAAGGTTGTATATAGTGTAGAGAAGTCATAAGGTGATGTGGTAAGGTTGTATATAGTGTAGAGAAGTCATAAGGTGATGTGGTAAGGTTTTATATAGTGTAGAGAAGTCATAAGGTGATATGGTAAGGTTGTATATAGTGTAGAGAAGTCATAAGTGCTTATTGAACCCATAAATTAAATTCAATGTTACAATTAACTTTAGCTTTTGAATGACCGCCTATGTAAATATTTATATATTCAAGAAGTTTAGGACTAAAGCATTTCCAAATTTACAAATACATTATTTCACTTTAAACTAGGAATATATTTCCTTATCAAGTAAACTAACCCACGTTTTAAAGGATGAATGCAAAACTATTAAATGCCATTTACAACCTCATTTAAAACAGCTAACTGGCCAACAACAGACAAATCTTACAAGGCCGGTAAACAAACCCACTGACGATGATGTATATATATAACATACACATTTTGAGTATCCAAACTCTATAGCCACAATATAAAGGGCTTAAACCAGCCAGGGTAAACCCTAAAACTGTATAGTCGAATTAAGTTACCAACTCCATGCGAATTCAATCACGGGTATTTTAAGAACCCGTGAATAACAAACACCCTCAACCGGCACATACACTTCACCATATGACCTGACCATCTGGATAGTTTTGCCAACTATTTCTATTTTGTGCCTGCAAGAACACCTTACTAGGTTTATAAATGCCTCCCTTTCTTTGACGGTAGTTATTAAAAGGCGATTTTAAGGTGTTATATAATTGATATGATAAGTGATTTATTAAAATTAAAATTTGGATCATGCATAGAACAGTTTTATTTCGAGACACACACACCCAAATTAAATAGATACCGATGACATTTGATATGCCTTGTGTAAACATTACAGAATAAATAATACTCATCGAAGCAATGGAATAGCCATGAAATAAACATTATGATTAACATCTAAATTATTCCAAGGTCTTGGAAAATGGAACGCCACTTATAAAACCATTGTCAGTGTAACAACCAATTCTGGGGATATATTCCCGAATTCTACACCGAATATTTTGGATACATTTGGCATTCGCAATGTTTGAAATGTCGCTTTGTGATTTAGGTTCAACTTGTATAACTGTAAGAAATGGAACTTTACATACAATACCAGCTCTGGGCCTCTATAACCTGTCCACAACATCACGGCCGATGCACCCGAGATTTGACAGGAACTTTTAACTTGCCCTAAATCAACTTGATAGTGACACAAACTGAAATATAAGGCAAAGTGTATAAGTAAGCAGCATCAGCAACCACACCAGAGCCAATATAATGAAAACATCACTGTACAGAAACAAATAATGTGTAAAGTGGATCGCTAGAAAAATTACACTGGACATTTTATAAACCGTCTTATTAGCAGCGGCAGTCATCAACAGCAGCAAGTTAAAATTAGCTGAAATTAGCAAAAAACACTGTTGAGGTATACTTATCAGCAATTTGTTAGGAGAACCTATTGCAGAAACACTGCAATTACTGTCAACAACAGCCACAATTTCATGATCAGCCCTGGAGAGTTAACAATAGCAGCAGAAGCTAAATGTATAGTTCACATCGACGACGATAACATCAATTGGCCAACATAATGGCTTGATTCAACATTTCATTAATAACATGGTGACAAAAAGCGTATTATTTATATAAATTGTTTTCATAATAGTACTTAAATAATATATGCATTATCAGCAGCAAGTTATCATTGACATCATCCACATAATGACACCAGAGTTATATTTACTTATATAATTTCTCATTTTCATAGCTCTACTAAATCAGTGATTAAAGCGACACACGGCAATAAAAAACTTTTTTCTTCTTCTTTTTTTGTTTGTTTATTCAACTTTGCCTCAAAAGTTATTAATTCAGTATCATTTGGATTTTGAAGTTGCTTTAATAAATGTTTTATTACTATTATGCCATGTTTAAATATATAACTAGTGCTATATAATCAACAGCCAGTAATATCACAATAATAACCTAATAACTTCTCAAATGAATTTAAGTCTGCGGTAATATGCAAAAACAAAATGCCTTTTTTTTCTTCTGATAATTAATAGTATGACTGACCAAACGAAAGTCATGCAGAAACACTAGCGGGACGTCATCCGTTTTTAACAATTCAAGAATCGCCGTGTGTGCCTTAAATAAGTGATAATTTGTGTAAACAATTGAACATTTAAGGACAACAGCATCAACAACAGGAAGTGGTGTAAAAAATAAAAATAAAAATCATACCGGGTAGTCATATTTTACAAACAACTTTTACAAACCAGTTTCATTTTTTATTTTTTATTAACCCAACTGACTTAAAGCCATCATAAAATATAAAACGAGTCCTGTTTCCGTTAGCGTTGCAAAATCTGTTCCTTCAGCCACAACTTGCTATCCACCGTTAACCATATCGCTCGCATATTCCGACTACGACTTGCATATGTACTGCATCTTCTGTAACAATGTGTAGCCACTCCGCCATCTCAGGCGTCAGTTGCTTAACGATCTTCTCACGAACTCTTGAGATACCACCAGCTCCTGCTGTTCGTATCTATTTTACTGGTAGGTTCAACCAGTTCCTGCGTCCCGAGTCGACATCGCCCCCATAGACTGCTTTACGGCAATTATGCTCTGTGACTGTAGTTAAGGCATATTGTATTTCTGAAATAAATTGCTAAACTAATGAACACCTTGCAGATTACATTAAATACAACTTTTTTTATTTTCATATGCATCCATCATCTATTTGAAAACTGTCATATTTAATCCAGAGTTCAATCCTCGCCTTGGCCATGCAATTTATCCTTGAGCAAGGGACCTAATCCACGTTGCTTAGTACTGGTTCTACCCACGAAGCTAATTTAATGTGCAAGAATGATGTAAATTAAAAAGTTAAAGTAAAGTTAACAAAGAAAGAATTCGATTCTTCTTCTTTTTCTATGCACAAATGCACCTCTGGCACGCCTCCGCAGCTCCAGACACGCCAATGACCCCATCAGTATATCTGTCCGTAATATATACAAGGAGATATTGAGATTGTCCTAGCAGAAGCCTGGTTAGAATGCTTCAATGCGCAATTCCCCTAAGCAGTATGGAGCAGTCGACTGCTCCGTGAGTTCATGCCCGCATCATTCAGACAGTGATGCAATTATAAACTGATCTCCGAATGACCTTCACCTAAAGTATTCGGTCAACACTTGTTGATCTATTAATGATATTAAGCACTAAAAGGTTATTGGTAAGTAAACGGTATACTTCCTTCTACAAAGATGATGAGTTATTTTCTTGATGATATAGATCTAGCTCAGCCGTCAAATCCACTCCAATTCACGACAACAGCAATCAATTTTCCAAGCCGCGTTGGAATCTGATGATGCAACACAGCCATACCTCGACTTAAATGTTAAAGTAATCATAATTAATAACAACCTATGAATTGAACAAACTAAACGAGTGTTGAAATTCGACAGTCGACAAATATGTTAATAGAACCTGTCATAGACCTACATTTAAGATTTACATCCATCAACCTAGCTAGCTGTCCAATGAATTAAAATCTACATTAATCCTACAACACATGTTTATTACAAATTTACATAAAATAACAACAAAGGTATACACTTTCAATATGAACATAATTATTGTTGTTTATAAATGACCGAGATACATGCTATAATTTTGATTTTAATCTCCCGTATTAATATACAACCATTTGCCTACTCGACGCCATTGAAAAGGCTGAATATACGGTGTAAGGTACAAATTACTAAATCGTAAAACTGACAAAAAACAGGAGGGCCACAATCTGTGCAGTCAGGGTGATCACAAACTCATGTAAATTAACACGCGCACTACAATAAAAGGATTTATGTAGATAAAAGACAAATCCCATTATTTTCAGAAATCGGCTGAACATTTTAAATGGACACTGGCAAACTTTTACAGTGTTGTAATTGGTAAAGCCCGTGACTTTTACACTCAATTAACAGTAGAACAAGGTTCATCATACGAAACTGTTAAATAAGTGATTTTGAAAGCTAATGAAATGGTCCCTGTGACGTACAGTCAGACATTCAGAAATGTTAAAAAAGAACATGATCAAACACATGTTGCATTTGCTCGAGAAACAAAAGAACAGTTATTTGATAGATGGTGTACATCCAAGAATGTTGAGCAGGATTAGGTAAACCTGAGAACAGCACACCCCAGAAAGTAAGAACTGTAGAACTGTTCCCTTCACATATACATTATGCATTATTAAGGCAACTTATTTTAATTGTGGAGATCACAAGGTCTCACCTTGGAAGATGTTGCGCTTTTGGTGGCTGATTATTCGTTAAAGCACATGGTCTCTTTTGTTCACAAATCAACACCTCGACAGTATTCTTCATTTAAGAAACCCTTCTGCTGGTACGGCAGTAATTCTAATCTTCAGACTGGTACATAAAGTACTAATAGTGTTAAATATCAAGCATCTAGTGAGAAAACTGATCCAAAATCCTTATCTAAAACTACTTGTAAGTATTGCAAAAAGGAAATGTCACCTCTTTTCTGAGTGCTTTACATTTAAACTGAAGATTTAATAAAAAAAGAGTCTAATACCGACTGGTCTCACCGCTTTAAGCTCTAAACACAGTCTTTCACCTCTTCGGTTTCACTCTGCGTCATCAATATAAATTCCACAAAATAACTCTTCATTTCTTAGAACTAAACCATATGTACGCCTTATACCTTTAAATCTTCATTCGGCAACCTCGTTTCATGTTCCTTCTAACAATATTAATAGGATTTTTAATAATGGCTCAACAGTTTCCGTAACTCCTCTAGGATCACCTGTTTTGAGGAAATACCATATAAAGTCTCCTTTCAGAAATCATTTAGTTCATTCTAGACGCAGGGTGTTTCCCTCTATTTATAAGTGCAGTGCTAAGAGGTGCAGTTGTTGCGATTATTTCGTGCAAGTCCACCATTAGATCAGCTGTTAATGGTAGATTGTTTAATGTATATCTAGCTTCAAATGTTGATTGACGTACTACTCACGTCATTTATGTTCTGACTTGAAATGCACCACGTTGCGGTATACAATATGTTGGACTAACAGGTCGATCCTTAAAAGTTCGATTTCGTGAACACAAATATAATGCAAGTAATCCTAAAAAGTTAAAAAATTACTTGTACCAACACTTTCGTCAGGCAGGTCATAATTTTAATTACGTAACTGTTCAACCGGTTGAATATATATATTTTAATAATGATGCTACTAAAAGCTTCAAAATAAACGCTAGACATATTGCAGAACTTAAGTGGATGAAAAACTTACAGACACCTTATCCACTCGGCCTTAATGACAATATTTATCAAGAAGGAAATATTTCTAAAGATCCTAATATTGACATTTTTTCTATATTTTCTATTCGAAAGCGTAAATCTAGGTCTCATGGTCTTAGGCGTAATGGTAACATCAAATGTAAATCGCGTGTATTTATTTCTGTCGCTGATTTACATACTATTTTTAAACAGTCTGGAAAGCACTCTATGCTTTCACGGCTTACCTATTTGTCCATTTCTTCACTTAAGTTGAACGACGAGGAAGCCGACAAAATGTTCATTCGTACAGATCCCTTGTATAACACTGCTTTCATAGTTCAAAGCTACACACAACATGTTCTCCGACCCCATATTGACAAGGAGTCTGATCACGTCAGGCATTTTCTAAAACTACTATATATTAATAAAGGTATTGATTTTATTGACATGCCTAGTATTTTTCGGGAAACTCATGTAGTTGATTCTATCCCAAAATATTTCAGAAATTCCGAAAGTCCTGTAATTTGTTATAAGTATAAAAAGCCGATTAGAAATATTATTTTCAACTACAGCAAAATAGTTTCTGACCTTGATATAGTACATAATACTCATAAGGAATGTGAATGCAATACAACAACATTTTGCTATGCTCCAGCAGGTCATGTTATCACTGGTATTTTGATATTGTTGATAAACGTATTCGGCATTTGTTTTCGAAAGGTCCTAAATATAGATTACCTTCAACTTTTGATTTTAATGCCCAGATCGCCCACTCTATTGAAGATTTTAGTATAAAATGGTGTCGTAGAGAACATGCGGACCCAAACTCGCTTTCTACTTGGGAAAAGTCAATTCTTAAAATTATAGATTCACGTATTAACTTTTATAATGCTAACCCCACGTTACTACCTCCGAGACCTAGGTTTTCCTTTCGTAATTTAAAATCGGGAATTCAGGAATTTCATAATAAATTTGTTTTAGTTCCTGCGAATAAAGCAGCTAATAATGTAATTAATGTTTGACGCCTACATTACGTCAATGTTTTATCTCTGGAACTCGGCAGCACCTATTCGTATACTCCAGTTAATTCTACTGAGGATGATGTTGTTTGCGCACATATCACTCGGTGCACTACTTTTAAGGCTGGTGTAAACGATAAGCAAAATAAACTGCCTACCATGTACTGGATTCCTAAATTACATAAAAATCCGCTCGCTTTATTTCTAATTCTAGTGCCTGCACCACAAAAAACTTTTAACTTCTTGTCTTACTGCCGTTAAAGATCACGGTAAACTATATTGTGATAAAACTTATGAAAACTCTGGGATTTATTTATTTTGGTCTATAAAAAATTCAGGAGACGTTCTTGATAAAATGTTCAATAAAGGTCAAGTTTCATCACTTTAGTTCTTATGACTTCTCTACACTGTATACAACCTTACCACATCATCTTATTAAAGAAAAGCTAATTTCTCTTATTCAAAAAACATTCGCTAGAGAAAATACTACATTTTTGGCATGCAATAATATTAAAGCGTTTTTTACTAACGGCAGTTTAGACAATTATACTATGTGGACTTGCTATGAAGTTTGTGAAGCACTCATCTTCCTATTAAAAAATATTTTCTTCAGCTATGGTACCACCATTTATAGACAAATTGTTGGTATCCCTATGGGTACGAACTGTGCACCACTTGTCGCAGGTGTGTTTTTATTTTGCTATGAAAGTGATTTCCTGTTGAGTCTTCACCAGATACCCAGGCAGATGTTATTGAAGCTTTTAATGACACCTCTCGGTATCTGGATGACATACTAAACATTGACAACCATTTCTTTCCAACTATGGTTGATAATATTTATCCTAAAGAACTTCAGCTTAATAAAGCTAATATATCTGATAATAACGCTTCTTTTCTTGATTTAGATCTCTCGACTGAAAATGGTCAAATAATTAGCAAAATCTATGACAAGAGAGATGATTTTAATTTTGACATTGTTAATTACCCCCACTTGGATGGGGATGTTCCCGAGCAACGTCTTATGGGGTATATGTTTCTCAACTTAATCGTTTTTCAAGAGCTTGTACTCGAGTTGAGGACTTTAATATTCGTAATCTTTGTATAACTAAAAAGCTACTCAATCTGGGTTACCGTTACCATAAACTTCGTAAAAACTTTGCAAAAATTGTATTATCGTAACCCTGATTTTCTTTCCAAATATGGGGCGTCCGTGATCGAGTGGTTAACGTCTCTGACTTGAAATCACTTGCCCCCCACCGCTGTAGGTTCGATCCCTCAGGGTCTAGGAATCTTTATGTGAGGAAGCTATCCAGCTGGTTTACGGAACGTCGGTGGTTTTACCTAGATGCCAACCCGTACACGAAAATTGCCCGGAGGGGCACCTGGGGTCTTCCTCCACCAATGGAAGCTGGAAAGTCGCCATATGACCTTAGCTCTTGGTGCGACTATAAAATCCAATTCAACCAATTCAATCAATCTTTCCAAATATAAAAGTAATTTAAGGACTCTTCTGCGACATGGACTAACACAACCTGACTTCTATGGTGATGTGATTTACAAACTTCGTAAGATTCTTGGTCATGATCACGTTCATACTATCTTTGTTATATTGTTAAAAAGTTTATCAAAAGAGGTTATGACCCTCCCATTTTGCAACGTACTGCATGCTTGGTGGTGGACCCTTTTACAGTTCGCCACTATGCTTTCCTCTTTAATTGTACGATGACCGGACAGGCTGTGGACCCTATGATGACGCCTACCTAAAGCCCATTGAGACGGTGGCGTTTGATGTTTGTCTATGATCTTTCCTGTCGTGCCCTTAATGGTTTATTCTCTTGTTGCTCTGGCTTCTGCCAAGTCATTGAGTACCTTCATTGTGGCTTTCTAGGCTATTGTTTGTTTGTATTATATTTACACGAGCATATTTGTGTTTTACTTATATTGCCTATTGATGCTGCCTTGTTGGTTAGAGATTAGATCATGGCGGGGATTTCTTTGTTTACACTGTCCTGTTTTAATGGGATAACAGTAGGGTAAGTGTGAGGTTTGGTGCACCCTAGAACCGGTTTAAACCCCCAGTGGCCTTTGTCGCCACTGACCGTTCCAAGGCGGTAGCCCTATTGTCAACCCTTTTGTGTTTGTGATGTCGCTTGCATTTTTTATTACTTTTGCCTTCTCGTTTGTCTGTTTGCGTGTTTGTTTTTGTGTTTTTTGGTTGACTGTCGTCCTTGAATGCTGTTTTCCCTGTCCGATATATATTGGAAACAATACAATATATGAAGTCACAAAATCCAAGTCCGATTATGTTATGGAGACTTTTATTTACCATTAATGTCTGAAGATTCTATATCACTTATTGGTTATTTAAAGCTGCAGAGTCCATATTTTAACTGGTAATAACTCATGAATATGAATGAGTCACGTGTGAAGTAGTTTCAACTGGACGAACACCCCAAAAGTCGGTATATAAGAAGAAATCGATGCGTGAAATTTCACATTTTTATTTAGCCTCCGTACAGGTAATATCGATCAATATACGGCTTTACAATATATGTGATGAAAAAAACAGTTGTTCGGAACGGTATTTGAACCACAGCCTTGCACTTATAAATTTTGAAGGATGTACGCTGAACCACTAGACCACGGCTATTTATTGGTATGTTGTATCAGTTTTAACACTAAATAGGCATTACATATTAGCAAGCGCGCACACACAAAATCATCAAGCGTTAAATAACAAGTCGAGATCTGGTTGTTTTGAGGCGAAGTATTAGTTTCATATTGATAACATACAGTATTGAATCAGGCAATGTTAATTTACACATGCGACTAGATGGACTATGTATTTATTGATCCAACTTTAGTTGCGTTCAAATATGTTAAGTTATTTTGCCTCATAATAAATGCTAGTTAATATCTATTTTCTTAAGTAGTGTTATAGTTCAGTTGTTAGAGCAACGGACTTGAAATCAGAAGGTCTGTGTTCGAGCCCCGAAAGAGGCTAACTTTTTTTCTGTAAAAAGTACTGTTACCTGTTTATAGTTATGATCTGCACTGGTCGATGTATATAAAGTAAATGATTTCCTGGGCTATATTTGCTCGCTTAAATACCCGATTTCGACATGAGCTGGTGAACATCAAGTTACAAATAAAGACACGCCTGCAAAGAGAAAATCGATTGATATAGAGACTCAGTAGCTTTAACCAAACAAATCTCTATTTAGATATTACGCGAACAGAAGCATCCAAATCTCTTATATTCACTTGGGGTAAACCCGGTATCAACGCAAATGGATTCCCGACGAAAACCAGTCACGGTTGCGCGACGAAAAGTCATTACTGTCTGTATTATGTAGTTATTCGGCATAACATTGCCATTGTATAAATCTGTCACGGTGTCCTGACGATTGCAATTATAATGTCACGGTTTCTCTCTTATAGTGTCGCGGATTTTCTACGACAATTACAGGGTTGATTAATGGAGGGAATCGTAGATACCAGTAGGACTGAGAGTGTGATGGAGGTTACTTTTGAGGAATGATCTTCGATATGCATAAAGGAAGCAGATGTTAGTATATAGTACATCTATTGAAGATGAAAATGATGAGTCCACCTTAAAGGGACACACCGCAATCGAGTTTAGAGAAGATTAGTGCTTATGCCCCCAACACCGAATGTCCTTCCGTCCTTCCATCCCTAAAAGGTTGTGTGTCTATCTCCTCCTACAGTTTTCAACCGATTGCTTCGACACTTTACGGGATGCGTACCTGTGATGTCAAGATGTGCATATCGTGTCAGCGTCAAAATTGACACTATATTACCGGAGTTACCGCGCCTTTTTGTCAAAGTTTACGTCAACATATCTTGTGTATCTGTCTTCTCCCACAGTTTTCAACCGAATGCTTCGAAACTTTACGGGAAGATTATCTATGATGTCAAAAAGTGCATTTCTTTTCGGCGTCAAAATCGACTCAGTATTACCGGAGTTATGGTCCCTTTTTTGTCAAATTTTACGTTTTACAATGATTTTTTTTGCAGTGGAGACATCCGAGTCACATGGACACATTTCTAGTTTTACATAAAAATGCATTTATTTAATCAGTAATATTAATTATAAGAATAGTAAAAGGCATTTTTTTTTTATATTACTAACTGTTAATTATATTTCATCAATAATATGTTCAACCCATGGTAGAATAGCGAGGAAAAGTTGAACAATCAACATTGTATTTAAATACATGTATATGCAAGTATGTGTCAAGTCAAAATGATACTGCAATAATAAATCGAAAGGCTAATTGTAATGCTCAATCCGGGGCTAGAGGGCGTAAACGGTAGCAAGCATTTTTTACTACTGTTCATGAACAGTCTCAGTCAAACCGAGATTGCAATATTTTTGTCTATATCGTGTTCGGCGATTTCCAAATGTCTCATTTCATGCTCTTTCTCCTTTTAAATACACCAGTAAATACAAACTTCAAGTATGTTGGTTACATTACAATAGCATGCATATGAAATGTTAAAATAAATAAATAATATGATGGGTATGACGAATATATGAATATTTAGTAGCGTCACAATAGTCTTTGACACTAGCCTATTCAAGCCGCATGTTTGTCCATGTTCTTTCTTGTCGTGCCCTTAATGGTGTATTCTCTTACTGCTCTGGCTTCTGCCAAGTCATTGAGTACCTTCATTGTGGCTTTCTAGGCTATTGTTTTTTGTATTATATTTATACGAGCATATTTGTGTTTTACTTGTATTGCCTATTGATGCTGCCTTGTTGGTTAGAGTTTAGATCATTGCGGGGATTTCTTTATTTACACTGTCCTGTTGTAATGGGATGACAGTAGGGTAAGTGTGAGGTTTGGTGCACCCTAGAACCGGTTTAAACCCCCAGTGGCCTACTGTGCCACTGACCGTTCCAAGGCGGTAGCCCTATTGTCAACCCTTTTGTGTTTGTGATGTCGTTTGCATTTTTTATTACTTTTGCCTTTTCGTTTGTCTGTTTGCGTGTTTGTTTTTGTGTTTTGTAGTTGACTGTCGTCCTTGAATGCTGCTTTCCCTGTCCGATATGTTTAGCCTTCTTGAGGTATGGAAAGCCGTATTGGCTTTTATTAATGACATCATTTGATGATATCACATATTGGAATAGGCGATAACAACAAATGGTGTTTACAAAGGCAATACGACACACCTTAATGATGGTTGTGTTCATAGTTCATAGTTTTTTACTGAACAGTCAGCAGTTAAGTTTACGCACGTCTGCTCGTAAAGTTGGTATGAATCACACTATGTGTCGTTTCCGTGTATGTTAAATGGAATAGTTTCATGATTAATCCCGTAATTTGATTCAACTGTCTGTATTACTGTTTTTTCCTATCCACTGTGACGTTCGATGCATTGTCTAACCGCTTATGTACATGATGAAAACCACAGAGAATAATGGTTGCATCTGCTAGTTAGATTCTGAAAAAAGACGAATCGTCGTTGAGCAACCGCTAAACACGTTGTCGTCGAGACGCCGTGATACTTTCACGGAAAAACCGTGACATGCATTTTTTTCAAAACCGTGCTTTTTAAGCCTATGACAAACAATATGAACTATAATTTTCTACTGGTTTATATACATGTTTTGATAAAGCATAATGTATTAAAGTCCTACACCTTTTCAAGTTTTTAAGATTTTTTTCATTTTATCAATTGATGTTTAAAATATGGTCTAAGTAGAAACTATGCAAAACACTTTCATTAAACATAATTAGTTAACACATATTAGTGTATATAAGGATCTATTTTGCGTGAAAAAATCCCTTAAAAGCAAAATGCTTACTCTTTTCATTCAAAATCCACGTTTGTAAGCAGACTTCGTTGAGAATCGTTGACTATTTGTGGCGAAACCGATACCACTGTCGATTAGCAACCGTGACTGGTTTTCGTCGAGAGTCCTTTGGTTTACACCCACTGTTATTAGCAGATACTCTGCCTTTCTGAGAACACTTGTTCTGGTACTAATGTCCTTATTTAGTAGATCCGGTTATTGGACTGTGCTTTTCCATAATAGTTATTTGCCATCAGATTTAGTTACCGAACCTGTGGCTGTGGGAAAGAGAATTTCTTTTCCAATTGAAGGTCTCCATATATTACTAGCCAATGACATAAGGTCGTGGTTAATCCACGTACCTGGTAAACCGTCTTTAGATCAGCCGCCTTATCCCGTTGAACAGGGAATACCCAACTTGGAACAAAAGAAATTCGGATATACTGTCAGATGTTCTAAGAGCTGAGCTAGTGGGACATATTGAACAATTGAAATATTAAGCACCATTTATTATAATAAAAAAATGTCTACAAATGTCTACATATTTTAACCGCAATTCAAAATGTATCAATACATACCGTACATAAAATGTTAGTCTTGCCTGATGCAAACCTTTTTTTTATCAAATAAAAGCTAGGATTTCCATATATAACAAAATTGATTCCGTCCCAAAGGATTATGTCTTTAGTAAAAGTTAGTGTCATGTCTTCAGTTAAAATATGTGGTCATTTGTGTATACCTATTAATATATGATATAAAGTATCAACAACATTTAATATTGGTAGTAAATTGGCTAGCATCAGGTACTGACAAACAAATAAGGGCGTAAGGTAGCATGGTTCAAATCTCGAAACGGGCAACGGTTGTTTTTGAAGTCCTTTAATGAAGACTTCATTTAGATGTACTTCGAATGGAAACTACTTCATCCGTTACTCAATAATATACATGAGTTAGTACCATTAAAAGTGATCATCATTAAGTATAGAACATTATTTCGCTACTCAGCGCTACTTGATTTAAATCCAAACGTTTGATGCAATTTCGGATACCACTTTTCAAGTTAACACTGGTATTGTACACATAGCACCACTATCATAAAAATGTTTTCACACTCTGTATCTCTCTGTTTGAATAATGAAGCTAAATTAAAGACCTGCATATAAATAGTGTGCATAATCTACTACTAACGTTCAACAACATAGCATACAATGAAATACGCGCCGTTCTAATATACCTAATGATAGTTAACCAACATGTCGCCGGTTGATATTGCACAGCCTTATTTTATTTATATAGTATCAAGCTAAATCAATATGGATCAGTTGTATTTACTAAATTTAACTTTGATCTCAATAACACTAACGTCATGGTAACGCAATTCGATCAGGAAATGTAAAAATACATCTACGGAAGGAAACAATCTCCTAAATTAATCACAGTCGCAAATAAGCCTATTACTTCACGTTTATTTAACCGTAATTACGAGAGATCCGACGATATTGTGTTTTTCACTGAAGAACGTCAGGTAGGCGGATATCGAGTTATTTCTGTTGTGTTTAAAGAAAACAAGTGATAAAAAACAGCATTTCCCCATTTTTAGTGTAATGAAGGGATTAAAGGACCCTGTCATGCATATGTATTGTTCCTGTGTACACGATGATGTTGCCCATGTGACCTGGTGTCGAGTATGTTGCTGCCATTCAAAAGCACTGGGTCTTTAATAAATTGTGAAAGCATTTGTACTAGTAGTTAATTTACGTATATTATATACAGCATGTTTATCTGGCTCATAGTCAATGTTTCCGGTACATACTGAGTCCATATCGTGCGCATGAATGTGTAAGTATTTGAATCTTATGTTACAATTGTATACTAGTATGTCGACATATCTTGAACGACATAATACACGTTATAAAAACAACGAACGCGAGTTCGCCTTAATCTGAATTGCATCGCCAATTTATGTTCCAATAAAATAGCTCACGGAAATCAACAAGGCAGATTCGATTGTAGTTTATCCTGCGCAGCATGAATTACGGAAAGAATATGGAGAGGTTCATTAAAGTAATGAAACCCGTAGCATTTATTGACGTTGAATACTTTCTAACTAATGCAGCTAAATCACTGTTTTTATTTGCGATATTTGTATCTGAAATGCTAGAAATGCTAGAAAACAGATGTAATATGAAAAATTCAGCGAAACAATGGCTATTACTCCGGTCCTACTGATCTGATCTGAATGGTTTTTAAAATTATCCGAGCTTTTATTGATATAATAAATCTGTGCAAGTTCGGTAAAGATCGAATAATAATTGAAAGTGCTAGAGTGTTCACAAAGCATAAAATTGCATTTTTCAGCAAAACAAGGGCTAAACTGTTGGTTTTACTGATCTGATCTGAGTGGTTTTCAAGCTTTTTCCAGCTTTTATTATGATTAGCAATCTGTGTTAGTTTGGTAAAGATCGAATAATAAATAAAGGTAATAGAGTGTTCACAGGGCAGAAAATGGCATTTCTCAGAAAACAAGGACCATAACTCGTAACTCTGGAGTTACCAATCCGATCTGTCTGGCTTTCAAATTTGTTTGAGCTGTTATTAAATTTACCATATGTGCAAGTTTGTTAACGATCGAGTAATAAATGAAGGTGCTAGAGGTAACAATTCCAGAGGTAACAATGCAGAATATGGTATTTTTCAGCAAATCAAGGTCCTTAACTCTGGTGAAACAAATCCGAACTGGCTGGTTTTCAAACTTGTCCGAGCTTTCATTGATTTAAATACCCTGGCACAGTTTGGTAAATATCCGATTGATAATGAAGGTATTATCGTGTGCACATGGCAATAGTTAATGGACGACGACGACGGACGACGCCGGACGATGACAACGACGGCTAACTTGCCATCCCATAAAACCGAATCGCTATCTTATGAGAAAAAATATTTATTGTAACAGAAAACATTGACATCTTTAAACTAATGTTATTAAAGTTAGTTTGTTTCAATACATCTAACTAGAAAAAAGTCCATGATATAACAAGTATAACATCTGAAATATCTGACGTTCTAGAACAATTCGCCATATTTGCAACATGAAACATACACTTCCAGTCAACCGAAAATGCTGTTTGAATATGTGTATTCGTTCAACACAGTTGAAAAAACAACCGAATCGTTTAAACAATTGGCATTTACCTCAATGGCAATCTTGTAGTTTTCCCTTGCCTGAGAATTTCAGATTTATTTTGCTCATTTAGAGCTAAATAGTAGCACATTAAACCTGTAATATACCGGACACGAGTGTTCTGATAATTTTGACGCACAGGAAACAGCATTGCAAACCACCATTAATTGCGACCATCACCGGAAGAATTAGTATCAATTTTGTATGAAATGCTTTAATGAGAATGTCCATATACTTCATACGTCGTGCAATCTCATTGGCAGATTGGATCGATAGCCTTCGTTCTTTAAATAAATACATCTTTTAGTGACATATGCTAAAGTTAGACAAGCAATGCGGCAGTGTAGATGGTCTGAAACGAAGCCAATTTAATGTATAATATAATGTCCTCAGACGACAATCCATTTTGAAATTATTGAATCTTGGAGCATTCACAAAAACATCTTAAGGACAACGCAGTGAGGAAATTATCTTCTTTTTTTTTAAACGCATTGTGTGTATCTTACTAATCAAAAGTCAAAGGAAAACTGTCGTTTGAAAACAAAATATCATATCATGACAAATAAGAATATAAAGAAAGATATAGTAAAGCATACCGACCTTATTTGACTGTTTTTTTGGCGTTCTACGTTGGAACTTGGTCGGAAGTGTCGATGGAGAACTTTTCAATATACCTCCAAATGGAGGTAACTCCATTAATTACTAGCCGGACATACTAGTGTGTACTGCTTCTAAACGCTTCAAATTTCAAATAGATTTAAAAAAAATCGTTTTAAAGAAAACATATATTACTGTCGTTAGTTACAACTTACTCGATCACTTGTGTATGTCAAACAAATCACGTATGCCCGTGTTTCAAGTCAGGTGTATTCTTTTTATCTTAATTGAGGTTTTTAATTTGGAAAATCTTTTCAAACTGACCGTTACAAGGCGGAACCCGTATTATCAACCATTTTATGTTTGTGGTATTCTGTACTTTACTTTAAAATGGTTATTATCCTCCGTCCGCACCCCTCCCCAAACCTGGATCTCACTCCCGCCTCAACCAAAAAGGTTATTGACCAATGACCACCTCTATTCATGCCGTTGTCTTTAACACCTCTTTCTCCGACATCCACCACCCCCGCACACCCCCCACCCACAATATTTTGTTTTAGTTCTTCTGTCTTTACTTTTCTGTTGAAGTATACTTCTACCAATGAAGAAGACAATTAACATACTTCGGCGGTGGATAAACACTCAAATAATTTCTTGTTTATCCATGTACTTTTTTTGATTGCGTGTTTTGGTGGACTACGTTTTGTGAATGCTACATTACCTGTTCGACTTGAACTTCAGCTTAATAAAGCTAATATATCTGATAATAACGCTTCTTTTCTTGATTTATATCTCTCGATTGAAAATGGTGAAATAATTAGCAAAATCTATGACAAGAGAGATGATTTTAATTTTGACATTGTTAATTACCCCAACTTGGATGAGGATGTCCCCCGAGCAACTTCTTATGGGGTTTATGAGTCACAACTTATTCGTTTTTCAAGAGCTTGTACTCGAGTTGAGGACTTTGATATTCGTAATCTTTGTATAACTAAAAAGCTACTCAATCAGGGTTACCGTTACCATAAACTTTTTAAAACCTTTGCAAAATTTTATTATCGTAACCCTGATCTCTTTCCAAATATAAAAGTAATTTAAGGACTCTTCTGTGACATGGACTATCACAACCTGACTTCTATGGTGATGTGATTTATAATCTTCATACGATTCTTGGTCATGATCACGTTCATACTGTCTTTGTTAAACTTGTTAAAAAGTTTATCAAAAGAGGTTATGACCCTATCATTTTGCAACGTACTGCATGCTTGGTGGTTGACCCTTTTACAGTTCGCCACTTTGCTTTCCTCTTTAATTGTACGATGACCGGACAGGCTGTGGAACCTATGATGACGCCTACCTAAAGCCCATTGGGACGGTGGCGTTTGATGTTTGTCTATGATCTTTCTTGTCGTGCCCTTAATGGTTTATTCTCTTGTTGCTCTGACTTCTGCCAAGTCACTGAATACCTTCATTGTTGGTTTCTAGGCTTTTGTTTTTTTGTATCAAATTACACGAGCATGTTTGTGTTTTTTATTTATATTGTCTATTGATGCTGCCTTGTTGGTTAGAGATTAGATCATGGCGGGGATTTCTTTATTTACACTGTCCTGTTTTAATCGGATGACATAGGGTAAGTGTGAGGTTTGGTGCACCCTAGAACCGGTTTAAACCCCCAGTGGCCTACTTTGCCACTGACCGTTCCAAGGCGGTAGCACTATTGTCAACCCTTTTGTGTTTGTGATGTCGTTTGCTTTTAATATTACTTTTGCCTTCTTTTTTGGCTGTTTGCATGTTTGTTTCTGTGTTTTGGGGTTGGCTGTACTCATTGAATGCTACTTTCCCTGTCCGATCTTTTTATATTTGTTTGTATATATAATCATTCAGCTGCCGACGGCAGCTGATCTTTATATAGGTTTGTATTTGTATATGGTTAACAGACTGTGAATCATGTAGTTGACGATAAGCATGAATGGCAATTTGAATTCCTAGTGAACTCGTCTAAAATCCTTGAATTGTATAAACATATATTTTGCAATGTTCAAAGGTTGCCGTTTTACTTGCTGAAATGACGTTTATGTAGATCAGTCTACTGAAGTGCAGCATGCGATAATATTTCCGGGATTTTTACGGAGCATAATGTAAATGAAACTGAATGAAACCGCAAGTATTGAATGGAATAAGTGCAAATCTGTATATTCATGGAAAAATAAATCACATAAATCCACGAATATATAACGAGAAATTTTAGTATTGAATCGGTTTTATTTATAATGAATAACAAAATAATGGCCCATTTAATACTTAGAAAAACTTGGTTAAAGTTGTTAACCTTGGTTAAAGTTTGTATATCAGCTTGGATCTCGCAGTCTACATACTGGATTGAAACTTATAAGACCGCAACAAAGAGCCATGTTACATAAATCTTTGCTTTTACTTTAACAAATGTAAGGCCCCTCTTTACTAAATAAAGAACAAGCAGTTTCATCTTGTTCTGTCACTTTAAAAAATGATTTCCAATTAGTATCAATTTTCATTTGAAGGATTATATCAATAAAACCTTGGCCAGGTTTCAAAATAAACAATATTGACGCATTCATTCTGTATTTATTGCTTTTGATAATTAAAAACAACAACACTTATTTCAGCTTGATAACTTTCGTAATTTCAATAATTATTTCAAAGTACAACATTAACAATTGTTTGCATTCCTATCAATTCAAACGCCAACAGTCATGATTATTTACTTCTCAGTAGATTTTCTTACGCTTGCGTAAAACCTTGTTTGTGTATAATTATATACATTTATGGCAGTATTCAAGCGACACTCATTGTACGTGTTTTAATAACTATTTAGGTCTCACTACACACTTCGATTTTACTGTGTTGGCCTTAGGCAGTAAAGTTCAATGTTCCATTCTGAATCAAGTATTTATAGTCTAAAAGTATTTTTTATGAAAAATACAGTTACTGCTGCTCATAAAAATCCACAAAATCTGGTACATAGCCCACTTTGTTTTTTTTTTAATGTGAGTGGTGGCAGTCAAGGTACTCGTTTCGGCTTTTACTAAACAGTTTGCACCTAAATTCATACGCATTTTGAGCACCCACAAATGTGTCACATTTTTCTGTCAGTGTCGTCTAATCGCTGTTCATCCAATCCCACACTATTGTTTTCTCACCTGCAACAAGAAAAGAAAATATCCATGGGCAATTATTAAAATATCTCAAACCGAAGAACACACCTCTACTTTTTATGGTATAAGAATAATCCTACAGTCACATGCAAGGGAGCTAAGTGTGTAGTGAGACCTTCAAGGGGGCTCATGTGTGTGCATGTCTTCAAAATCATAACCGCAACAACTATAGATGACTATCTAACAAAAAAAAACAATTTATAGATACTTTTGTCATAGATTATATGAGTTTACGGCTCAAAATGCAACATGCATCAGTTTGCTTCGTGCCATATTCATGGAATTGTCAGGAATTTTCATCTGTATCAAGAGTAGAAAATATTCAGTTACTTTTGTATTCTAAGAGATTGTGTTCTTAAATTCTGTAGGATTTGTGTTGGATATGTATATAATCTTAAAAAAATGTGATGTTTGTCTTTCAGGCAGTGTTTCTTAATTTATTAATTGTTCACCTATGCCCATATATGATTTTTTTATTTTTTTATTTTTTATTAAATGATGCTTTTTGAAACAGAAGTAGTGGTTAGACTTATTTTCTAGTCAAAAATAGTTTATTATATTACCTGTCCTACAATGTCATTAAAGGCCATTCAAGTTGATGTCATCACAGGCATGGCTCCAATAAAACCAACGCTCCCTCTTCAACTCTCAAATTGGCATCTTCTACCAGCTTCCTGCATAAAAAGATAAAATGACCTTTACTTAGCACATGATTACAATATTGATAATAATGTCGCTAAATATTACTATTTGAAAACCTAGGTGTTGTACAAAACAAAATGTAGGGAAAAATCAGAAAATATACCCAACAGTTATTTAAAAGGGGAATAAATACATAAAACCAGCAGGGGAGTTAACTTGGAAACACTAAATGACACCACAACTTGCGAAAAGCAGAAAACAACAGAAAACCACCGGCATGCAGATTAGTTTTCAAGAAATTATCACAATACAGATAATGCTACCAAATGTACATGAACAGCGCTTAGCTTAAAATCTATGAAATTATAACAATCGGTATATTTCACAAATGTCTGTCAATTCCATGTTATATCGAAACTGTTAATTAATCGCATTGAACCACATTGCATGCACTTTATGCATAGTTGTTGAATTCATCTCAAATTACAGTCAGTCAGTCAGTCACAGTCAGTCACAGTCAGTCAGTCAGTCAGTAACAAAACATGTTCCGAATGAAAATCCGTGATCAAGTGCTTGCGACCGACTGCAGTGTTTCTCCAGATGACACTGTACACCTACTCAAAGCAGTGAAACTTGAATGCAGACCATTCGGATCAGAGCGAAAAAGATAGCAGCATAATACTATACGTAATGCAGTACAACACGTAACATGCCAAAAATAAATTCAGTAGAGATATACGAAAAAAAAATCTAGGCGACACAGGCTTTAATGTTTTATTATGAATTGAAATTCACTTGAATTTCAATGATGTAATTCGCGTACATTTTTTTATTTAAACATATATTAGCACGTTTTATTTCATAGTGCAAAATAACATTTATAATCAGAATTCAGAACCGAAAACACTTTTAACGCCATTGATTAATTTACGTAAAAAGAGACCATGAAGAATGTAACAGTACATTAAAGTTTTGTCTGGATTTTTTTTCCCAATATATAAACAGACAAACAATATATTGGATGTTTTTTTATTTGACATGACGCGAAATTTGAATAAAATGCGCATGAAAAAATATCACGAGAGAACAAATTGCCAGCGTACAAATGGAATACAAGAAATGAGATGAATACGCTAAAAAGCCGGAACGCCTCATTCAGCTAACACCAAACATGAAACAATTCCGTGTCTCGAAAAATGTGCAACTGCAATCGACAAATCTTCCCAAAAGACACAGCGGTTCGAAAAAGATTGTCACACAAATTCAAAGCAAACAAGGAAGAGCGACTAAGTTAATAATCATATTTGATGAACATTCTCGACAAATAAGACACACCGAACAGCGGTTTTGAAATAGGTTGCACTGCATAAGTGGATGGGGTATGTTTCTAATTTTATCAATAGCTGAAATAAATAATTTGCTATACAAACACATACCTGTTAGATGTCATATGAAGCTGTTTTCCGTGAACATGTCTCTGGCATAGTGTCGGTACATTTTATCCATTTGAACCCAACCGAGACGAGAACTAAACTTCCAGAAACAATTTATCGACTCGCAAGCACAAATTTCTTTTGGCAAATACGATCGAATATTCGTCTTTCGCGGAATAGTTGATACCGCATGTACATGTGTATGCACTGAAATATGCACGAAAAACATTTATATTGCGTTTCATCAGGATGTTTCATCACCTGGAATCCATATCGACATTACGGAAGTGATTTGGGAGTTCACTACAAACAGCATACACAAAATAATCCATGTTGATCAAAGTATGGTCCAATTTCATATGCAAAATCACTAATTTATGGCCAAATCCGACTGAAGTTCATTGCAATTCATCATAAAATATTCAATTCAACTTTTTCGCACAGTTGAAAACATCAGACTCAGAAATATTGATCTGTGTCAATGAAAGCTGTACTGAAAGCGTCTGGCTGATTGTTTCTTCAAGGTCTCACAACACACTTCGATTTTACTGTGTTGGCCATAGGCAGTAAAGTCCAATTTCCCATTCTGAATCAAGCATTTACAGTCTAAAAGTGTTGTTTTTTTTGAAAAATACAGTAACTGCTGCTCATAAAAATCCACAAAATCTGGTACATAGCCCACTTTTTTTTTAATGTGAGTGGTGGCAGTCAAGGTACTCTTTTCGGCTTTCACTAAACAGTTTGCACCTAAATTCATACGCATTTTGAGCACCCACAAATGTGTCACATTTTGCTGTCAGTGTCATCCAATCGCTCATCCAATCTCACACTATTGTTTTCTCATCTGCAACAAGAAAAGAAAATATCCATGGGCAATTATTAAAATATCTCAAACCGAAGAACTGCCCCTACTTTTTATGGTGTAAAAATCATCCTACAGTCACCTACAGTCAGGTGCAAGGGAGCTATAAGTGTGTAGTGAGACCTACAATTTAGGTATGAAATGATAGGCACAATAACATGTCAATGTAACCAATGGATATGTGTACAAGTACCGTTCGCGTAATCTTTTAGAAATCCGAATACAGCTTAACATCAGTGTCATAAATATAACTTGTATTGATTATATTCTGAACAATCAAGCGCATATTTGCTTCTAGAAAGTTTTTTAAACTACATTGACGATGACGGTGGGTTCAAAAAGCCAGAATACTAAGTATCGTGAGTAAGCCAATGTGTTCAGCTTATTAACTACATACCCGCTGAGCAGAATATACATCCATGTAATATTAGTGTTAAGTTGGAGATCAACCCTAGAAGCTATACAATTCCATTGTTATTTAACGTCTCATCAACACTTTATTCGGATTTTTAGAGTCACTTTCAAGGAATGGATACGGAGGAATGAATCCGGGATCACCTCTCTTTTACTATCAAATATATTTCTGGTAAGTTGACGTGGTCGCAGGATAGATTCCGGTACGTCAGATAGACTTGTTAATATACCCCTCCTACGGACAGTGAGCGCAAATGACTTGTTCAATCTTGAGTCCACAATGTTCATGTTACGTAGTGACCATTCTACCATAACACTAATGTCAAGTGTTTTATCTTAAATGTTAATACCAACACTAGCCTAAAAACGGACCTCATAAGCCGAGTAAACTTAAGCCCGAGGAGTGTGGCTTTAAAGTAGCATATCTGAAAGTCGGTGCTAGGAGGCGTGAGAGGTGTTGCACTTTACATTAACTCTCATAAACGGACTCATTAAAACCAAGTCTGCTACTTTTATCTCTTGTTTGTGTTTGTTGCTTAAAAGGGATCCCCTTTTCAGTATTCATTACATGGTCCGAGTATTAACCTTCATACCCTTCTCCAAGAAAGCAAACGGGGTTGCCTGGGGCATGATATATAACCTTAATTTCGGCTTAAAAGTTTGTATATTATAAAATTAAAACATTTCATAGATAATTATAAACAGCTTACTACATTTTTCCAGTAAAAATGTTTTTAAACGTGTTTTTTTGTCGCAATATCCGTTGTAAAATCCTGCTAATATAAGCTTTGCCATCTCTTAATGGAATTAAGGCGGGAACACGTAATGTACTGATATTCATACTAGCGTTTGTTTAGTGCTGTGTGGCGGCCGTAAAATGTCGCTCCGGCTACAGATCAGTAGTGTTGTTACTTACTCGTCCTTTGGGACCATCAAGCCCGAACTTTGTGGCTTTAAAGTAGAATATCGCTTAGGCCGGTGCTAAGAGGCGTGTGAGGTGTTTGCATTTACATTATGAACAGACTCAGTATAACTGAGTCTGCTACTTGTATCTCTTGTTTGTGTTTGTTGCGTCCAAGGTATCCTCTTTTCAATATTTTGTGTACCTAACTGCTAAGATTACTATGCAGCCTCTCACCATTTCCAAATTGCCGCCGTATACAATGTACAATGACAACTTTAAAGTGAAACTATCACGTACGTCGTAGGTGTATTATGTGATAAATAGAATCTTACATTCGTGATTGTGTATTCTTGACTTTAATAAACTCGCTATATAAAAATATCGGATACCTGGCAGAGCCTCATATCCTATTATTTTATCGAACTCGTTTATTAAAATTAATAATACACAGTCACTCAATTAAAGCTACTGAGTCCCTATATCAATCGATTTCTTCTTTGCAGGCGTGTCTTTATTTGTAACTTCATGTTCACCAGCTCATGTCGAAATCGGGTATTTAAGCGAGCAAATATAGCGAAGGAAATCATTTACTGTATATACATCGACCAGTGCACATCGTACCTATACACGGGTAACAATAATAACTTCGCCTCAAATCAACCATATCTCGACTTGTTTTTACAGATCCTTTGGTACCAACGAGCCCAATATATGTGACTTTGAAGTAGAATACCGCTTAAGCCGGTGCTAGGGAGCGTTAGAGGCGTTGCTTCGTTCATTACTTCTCATGAACTGACTCAATAAAACCGAGTCTGCTGCTTCATTCTCTTAATTGTGTTTGTTGCTCCCAAAGGATCACCTTTATCAGTATTTATTGTTATTTAGCCTTTGATGCGTTTGTGTGCGCGCTCTTGTTATTACGTAATGCCTATTTAGTGTTAAAAATGCTACAAACTACCAATAAATAGCAGTGGTCTTGAGGTTCAGCGTACGTCTTTCAGATCTTACAAGTGCAAGGCTATGGTTCAAATCCCGTTCCGGGCAACTTTTGTTTTTCACATATATTCTGGAGCCGTATATTTATCGATGTAACCTGTACGGAGGCTAAATAAAAATGTGAAATTTTACGTATCGATTTCTCCTTATATACCGACTTTTGGGGTGTTCGTCGATTTGAAACTTCTTCACACGTGACTCATTCATATTCATGAGTTATTACCAGTTAAAATAGGGACATTTTACTAATTATTAAACAGTGTTGTTCCAGTGTTACCAGCCTCTGGCCTCTGAGAAATATCTCCCAGTGAGTGTAGCTTTCCCAGTAGAGCTCTGAGTAGATACTTTACTATTCACTTGATATTACTATAAAGCATCACAAAATATGTAATATATACCTATTTCACTGCAGTATCAACTTAGTATAGGTTGTCAGCTAATAGAAGGTGATTTCGTTTCTTTTAATTTTCTCCTGCCAATCAGTCATTTATATGTTGCATGTTTTCTATATAACCATATGAAACATACTGTTGTTGCTAAAAAAGCAATTAAAAGCGAATATGTTACATTAATACAAAATGGCCTCCATGTGTACACGTTTGAAACTAAGCATGGGCGATTGACACAATGCTTAAACCAAGTATCCTAAATCCTATACATCAGGAGTACACTGACACTGACAGCTTGATTCGCCTGTATTAAGTTGCATCACTAAAGACTGTTTAACATCGAAGATGAATTAATTAACAAATCCTAAGGAATCTTGTAAACTGAAATAGGATTTTACGTGCTAATATTTGAGTGCAGGACATATACAACCTGAGATACAAACAACGACCTGAGATTGCCAAACAAATTTTTCAAGATTAAGTTTAAGTTTATTGTTACTGGGATATGACCGACTGGTAACCCGATTTACAAACTTCGAAAGATCCTTGGTCATGATCACTTTAATACACTGTTTATTAAAGTTGTTAGAAAATGTGTCAAAAGTGGTTATGACCGGAACAATTTGAAACGCACTGCATATTTAATGGTTGGTCCATTTACAGTTAGCTACTACGTTTTCCGCTTTGAAGTAGCGTTTAATTTGTGTCTAAAATCGTTTGAAGTTTTAACCAATTTTTTTTCTGTCCAGGTTTATGTTTGAGTGCAAATATTTAAGTGCAGGACATATACACCTGAGCTAATTTGAAAAACAATTTTCAAGATTATGTTTATGTTTATTGTGACTAAAATATGACCTAATGGTAAGGTGATTTACAAACTTCGTAAGATCTTTGTTCATACAATCGTTATCAAACGTGTTAGAAATGGGTCAAAAGTTGTTATAACCCGAAAAAATTGAAACGCACTGCATATTTAGCATGTTTAGTGGTTGGTCCATTTACAGATCGCTACAAATTTTCCGCTTTGAAGTAACGTTTAATGGCCTAAAATCGTTTTATGTTTTAACAAATTTCAATGATTTTTCTGTTTTCCAGTATGATTTATTTTTGGATATATGAACATTATTTGTTAAAGTCGTCGTTAGGTATTATTTTCTCTCAGTCTCAGTATCGGACATGAATCATTTGTTTTTAAATAAACTGTTGTATTAAGCGTGACATGTGATACGTTTGTCGTGTGTGAAACTGTCTGTCTTCCGGGATAACGAGACAGGTTTTCCGGATAATAAATACTTCTCTTCCACCTTAAGAAGCGTGTTTCTACTTTAAAACATTGATGAACGGTCATAGACGATATTGATTAATATGCGTGTGCATATTAACGATCTTGGAGCCTACAGCATAAATCACTACTATTCTAGTACGTCAGATGTAATAAGTGGTTGCAAAGACATTGACCATCATCTTATTGAAAACGCCAATCGTCACTGGAAGTAGACACGAAGGTCGAGTGGAAAAGTGTATCATTCACAGGAAGCACTCAACCAAAAAGTATACTTGGACAAATAATTATTTAGAAGAAAGGTAGGCTATACCACAAACATAAAAGGACTGACAACTGGTCATGAAATGGGAGTTGCGATTGTAGCTGATTAATTCCCCGTATTATATGTTATCTACTTTTAAATTTAGTCTGTTGACTGTTACTTGTTATATGCAGGCTTTATAACCTTCGCTCCCATCTAAATTCCATTTTGTTTCTTTCTCCCATTCTTGTCTCGTTTAGTGAAAAACATTTTATTAGAAACTGGCCCATGGAATGGTATGAAACTACCACATTGAAGGTTCCATGTTCATATGCATACACTCTTCGGGATACCTTGAAGTTTCGTACTATTGACATTTTAAATATTGAAAGAAAAGAGTATGAGAGTTGAACTTTGGAAACGGCCGAACACAATAAATATGAAATATTGCAGTCTCGGTTTTATTGAGGTTGTTTATAAACTGTGGTGAAATATGCTTACTACCGTTCACGCCCCCTAGCCCCGTCTTGAGCAGAACTCAATATTAATAAAAATCAATAGTACAGAATTTTAATCATCCCTTAGTTTGACATGCATATGGCGGTGGACATGCTATATTTAATGTCAATATTCCATGTCCAGGGCGGCGTATGGACCCAGTATATAATACAATTCTATGCTCCGAAGAGCGAAATAAACAAAATGGAATTTAGTTGAGAAAAGCGGTTATGAAGCCTGCGCATCACAAGTAACAGTCAAAAGGCCAAATTAGAAAGCAAAAAACATATCCTATGGGTGGTTAAACAATACCCAGAGCATTTATCGGCCATAGTATTGGAAACACCGAATCAAAATTTAACTAAGGAAACAAAAACATTTGAAAATGTACCACCGATATCTAAATATAAGTATCGGGCTCAGCGATCTCCAAAGATCCTGTCATCATCCCTAAACAACAGGACAGTGTAAATAAAAGTTTTCCCCGCCGAGTTAATCCCTTACATTAGAGAAAGCTTAGATAGTTCTGCTCAACCCGGGGCTGAATGGCGTGAACGGTAGCAATCACTTACCGTTGATGAACATTCTCATTCAAATCGACACTGCAATATATATTATATTTTAATATCGTTTTCGACGATTTTCAATTTTTTTCTTTCATACACGTGTTTCTGTTAATGCATTTCCGCTTGTAAAATATGTGTTAAGCTCGACATCCGAGCCTTTGTAGCTTTGCTGATTTACTCCTTTGGGATCACCAAGCACATTCTATGTTGCTTTAAAGTAGAATATCGCTTAGGCCGGTGCTACATATGTAGGAGGCGTGAGAGGTGTTGCATCTTATAATTACCTCTCATGAACAAATTCAATAAAACCGAGTCTGCCACTTTTCCCTTTTGTTTGTGTTTGTTGTTTCCAAGGGATCATCTTTTTATTATTTATTGACATTCACACTAGCGTTTGTTTAGTGATGTGTGGCGGTCGTAAAAAGTCGCCCCGACTACAAATCATTAGTGTTATTATTTACTGGTCCTTTAGTATCATCAAGCCCATTCTGTGTTGCTTTAAAGTAGAATATCGCTTAGGCCGGTGCAAGAAGGCGTGAGAGGTGTTGTATCGTATAATTACCACTCATGAACAGATTCAATAAAAGCGAGTCTGCTACTTTTCTCTTTTATTTGTGTTTGTTGATTCCAAGGATCACCTTTTCAGTATGTATTGACATTCACACAAGCGTTTGTTTAGTGCTGTGTGGCGGCCGTAAAAGTCGTCCCGACTACAAATCTGTAGTGTTATTATTTACTGGTCCATTGGGATCATCAAGCCCATTCTGATACAGTAGAATACCGCTTAATCCGGTACTAGGAGGCGTGAGAGGTGTTGCATCTTATAATTACCTCTCATGAACAGACTCGATAAAACCTAGCCTGCTACTTTTCTCTTTTGTTTGTGTTTGTTGCTTCCAACGGATCAACTTTTCAGTATTTATTAATTGATATTAATAAACAACGTAATGCAAGTTTCATGTTGGATCATTATTTGTGTCATTTAAGTCTGTTTTTGTGTCCTTTTGGGTTCATTGTATCCACTTGACTCGCTCCTTATATTCATTTGCCCATATTATATGCTCATTATCACAAGTAGTATTGCTAAGGGAGTAGACTGGCGCGAACGCATCCTTTCAGATTACTTACTACAGAATAATTTACTTAAAGCCCTCTGTCATGAATAGTTAACATCGATATTTTTTTCGGATAATAAGACCTAGCATACAGCATAATAATTATTATTATAAGATACCACTAAAAGCGCATTGTAATGCATTCTTATGTTAAATTATAACATAAAACAAGTAATTTAGTTTGAGTGACGTTGCGCAACCCAGATTAAGTTGATTGATAGCTTTCGTCTATAGCGTAAACGTTTGTGATTGTTAGACTTTAAGATGTCACACTTGGCATTTATCTTATACACACTAAGACACTTTGATTGGTTTAAGGCAAGGAAAGCACCCCAAGGCGCTTACTGTCTATCCACATATTGGCTAGGCTGCGTCTGAAAGAACGCAGCCTTACGAAACCAGTCCACGAGAGCATCTACTCCACTTTAGCTTATTAGCATAACATTGTATCGTCGCACTGACCTGTATGTTTGGCACATCACTAACGAGTTTTTGTTGTTGTAGGCGGTAAAGAGGTGGGGACTATTTTACTTTACTAAATACATGTTTAATAAATCGTGAATATATGTATTTTTACTGTTTTAAATCATAAAGCAATTTATAGTAGATAATTAAAGACAAACATATTTTTTTGTCTAAACAAGAAAAACAATTAAGGCACCTATTCCTACTCGATCATCAGTCGAAATAGCCCGGTTGTAAACAAATCCCATATTTTCTTTGAGCGGAACTACAAAGATGATGCGGAAGAACCGTTTGATTGGATACAATGATTGACAAGAAAGTAACACAAACCCACATCGATCTTAAATCCAACCAATTGTCTAATCTCCGTCTTAAGTTCAGGCATGCGCATATCCCATTTCTAACCTCGGGAAAGTCACCATTGATCTCGAACCCGTGGGGAGAGAACACTGACAGGGGATACCCTTCCGCTTTTTATGCGTGTGTTTTCGCATACTTTTGCTTATATTTATCCTAGTATCTGTTTCTGTATTACATGTGTGTTTCCTGTTTGTGTGTTGTATCTACGTTTATTGAATATTTCAAATATAAATTATGTGGTCCTAGTATTGACTTGCATACCCGATCTAACCCCTTCTCCAGAATATTTTATCTCGATGTACATGGAGGATGAACCTGGCATGTTCATTCTTGTTAGGCGCCATATAACCTTTGTTGGTGCGCCTTAAAACCCCATTATTTAATCGTCAGTAAAGTTACAGAGAAACTAACTCAGATAACAAATACTAATGATACTAATAACTTATTGCGCGAGTTGATGAATACGGTGCTCGATTCCAGTTGGCGCTGATGATCATCCAATGCCTACTATGAGGGATATCAAACAGAACGGTTATTCATTCCGATCTAAGGAAAACGCTGAGCCCAGTATTTATATACATATATCGGTGGTGCATTCTCATATACTTTGTTTGTTTTCACTTATATTTGGAATATGTTGTTCCACTGCTGTAGCCTTTAAAGACTCTAAGTAGTGGTTAATCACCCTTAGCATATGTTATCTACTTCTTTAGTTAGCCTTTAGACTTACTTGTGATACGCAGGCTTCATAACCGCTGCTCTCAACTTAATTCGCCCATTGTTTTACCGTTTAAGGCAAAGCATTTTGCTAGAAATTGGTACCATACGCCGCTGGCCATAGAATGGTATGAAAATACCACAATGAGGTTCATTTTCCATATTTAATATTGAGTTATGCTCAACCCGAGGCAATCAAACCGAGACTGCAATATATTGTTTTTATTTACCGTGTTCGACGATTTCCAAATTTCTCCTTTCATACTTTTTTTGATAAAGGGCCACTTGTTCCGGGGGTCGTCGCCTCCAACTGTTCAGGTACGGGGACCATCTCCGCCCGCTCATTACTTGATACATTAGCTGGTTTCATCGAGATGGTTTCATCCCGAGGGATTACACATCCAAAGGGCTTAGCTCCACACCCGGAGGCATAGGCCATAACGATACAAACATTGAGACGCCGGTTCATAAACCAGGCAGTCGTATGCAATCATCTTACACATTACACAAAGTATTATGTGAACCATTCTCACTTAGTGACATTATCAATATAGCTGTATGCCGATCTTATAATACTTTTCGGATAAACAACATCATCATCTGATTCTGTATTTCAATCTTTCATTAGATTAAATCTAGAATAGCAGCACTAGATGCAATATAATAGTTAATGATTTATTTCAGCTTTATCTGGTTGCTTAAACGTAATCGTTTGAAAGTATGAAGTTCACCGGAAGCCCAGCTACATTACAATAAAATATGGATGCCTTCATGAATACGGTTTTGTACAGGTTTACCACTACCAATGGCATGTAATGTCGAATGTAGTTCCTATAATAAAACGTAATCCCTCCTTTTTTGATGGAAATGGGCATTATAAGTAGGGAGAAAATGTCAATTTCTATTCGAGTGGTTGTATGTATAAGAAGCGTTTTAATAGGTTTTACTGGATCACTAATGAACTTCTGCGAAACTTCGGCTCTTTGCGTACACTTTGTAAGCAACTATAGACCTATTTAGTAAACAAACAAGTTTCGTACATGTTTTGTGACACCGTCTTAATGATGTATATGATCTGTTCATTTCGCTTTTAGTTGTAACTTATCAAACAATAATTAAATAAGCAGTGCTCATAAATAACATCAGCAATGGGCTGAATAATTCAGATATATGATACGGGCATTATGGTGTTTTAACACTGCATAGCTAAGAGACCTTTTACGAAAAGAAAAGACGAATTCCGACGTATTATCCTAAGAGATATTTTGCATGCATCTATTGTCAAGATTTTATGAGCTTTAGAAAAAGAAAAACAATGCATGCGCTCTGCAATAAAACATATATATAAACATCGAACAGGAAAAGTAGCATTCAAGGACGACAGTCAACCACAAACACACACAGAAACAAAGAACAACTATATATATAACAAGAGCTGTCAAAAACAGCGCAGCTCGACTATTCGATTTTTCAGAGAATAATAAATAATATAGCTAGTATATACCACCATAAAATAAGGCTAAAACAATGTGGGGTGGGGTTGAGGGCGCAACATAGCTATGTGTAAGAACTGATCAAAACTACAGAGAAATATATAAAAAAAAAATCAAGTTTTGAGTGGGGGTGGGGGTGGGGAAAGGTGAGGTGGGTGGTGGGGTAGTAATGGTGGTTAGGGCCAAATATATGTGTAAGAAGCTATGTAATAATTCACCAAAACAACACAAAAATATTTTTTAAAAAAATTGAGTTTAGAGTTGGGATGGGGGAGAGGCGGGATGGGGAGAGCAACATATATGTGTAAGAAGCTATGTAAGAATTGACCAAAACAACACAAAAATATGGTAAAACAAAAATAAAAATATTTCGAGTGGGGGAAGTGGGGGGAGGGTGGAGAGGCAGGGAATGGGGTGGAGTGGGGAGGAGCAACATATGTGTAAGAAGCTATGTGTAAGAATTAACCAAAACAACACAGAAATATGTAAAAAAAATAAAAATAAACAAGAGGTCAATGACCTTGAAGCTCTACTGATTGATTTTGATTTCAGGAAGTAGTCGCTACAGACTTGTTTTTTGAAAAATTATTTTTAGCCGTGGCGGCCATCTTGAATTTCCGGCTGACCTGAAATTTTGCTAGGATCAATAAGACATCAAGAGCAACATTCCTGTGAAGTTTCATGAAAATCCGTCATGTAGTTTCAGAGAAATAGTCGCTACAAGTTTTCATTATATAACTCTATGTAAACAAAGTTGGCCGCTGACAGCCATGTTTAACATCGAATCAAAACGATTTTTGACAAGGACTAACATCATGTCATGCTGATCATTTTAGAAAAAGTCCCATATCAATATCACTTATAGTTTTCAAGACGTAGTCGCTACAAACTTCTTTTTTAAAAATCTATTTTTAGCTGTGGCGGCCATCTTGAATTTCTTGCTGATCTGAAATTTTGCTAGGATCAATAAGACATCAAGAGCAACATTCCTGTGAAGTTTCATGAAAATCCGTCAAGTAGTTTCAGAGGAGTAGTCTCTACAAGTTTTCATTATATAACTCTATGTAAACAAAGATGGCCGCTGGCAGCCATGTTTAACGTCGAATCAAAACGATTTTCGACAAGGACCAACATCATGTCATGCTGATCATTTTAAAAAAAGTCCCATATCAATATCACTTATAGTTTTCAAGAAGTAGTCGTTACAAACCTGTTTTTTATAAACCTATTTTTAGATCTGGCGGCCTTCTTGGATTTCACATCAACATGAATTTTTGCTAGGATCAACTAGACTTCATGGGCAACATTTCTGTAAAGTTTCATGAAAATCCATTCAGTACTTTCAGAGGAGTAGTCGCTACAAAAAAAAGTTTACGGACAGCCGGACGCCGGACGCCGCACCACGGCATAAGCTCTGCTGATCTCTGATCAGTCGAGTTAAAAATTGGAGTTTCGAGTGGGGGGTGGGGGTGGAGGGGGCAACATATATGTGTAAGAAGCTATGTGTAAGAATTTACCAAAACAATAGATATATGTAAAAAACAAAAAAAATTGAGTTTGTGTGTGTGTGGTGGTGTGTGTGTGTGTGGGGGGGGGGGGGGGGGGGGGGGAGAGGGAGCAACATATTTGTTTAAGAAGCTATGTGTAAGAATTGATAAAACAACAAAGAAATATGTAAAAAAAAATAATCTAGTTTCGAGTGGGTGGCGGTGGGTGGGGGGGGAGAGGGGTGGCTGGAGAGGGGGCAGGGGCAGGCCAACATGTGTAAGAATTGACAAAAGCAACACAGAAATTTGTAAAAAAAAAAAAGTTTCAAGTTGGTTGGTGTGGGGGGGGAGGTAGAGGCGGTGGGTGGGACCGGTGGTGTGGGAGGGTGGGGGCGAGGGGGCAACATATATGTGTAAGAATTGACAAAAGCAACACAGAAATATGTAAAAAAATAAAATAGTTTCAAGTTCGTGGGTGTGTGTGTGGGGGGGGGGAGAGGCGGTGGGTGTGACCGGTGGTGTGG
>JAWPHD010011774.1:0-80771 GCA_037043455.1 Cyrtodaria siliqua
GCATCTGGTCACAATAGCTCACAATTTTGTTTCAGATTTCTAATTTAATCCATTCATATTGTAGTTTTTGTGTTTGTCCTAGTTATTAAAGACAAGTTAAACTAGGGCAGTGCTTGTTTGGGTTAAAACATAATGGAAGGAGTTTTCTTATTACCCACAATGACCCTCATTGTCAACATGACCGACCTATCCTGCCCACATGAAGTTTTGTTTGTTTGAATGGTGTTTTACATCATTTTTAACACATGTAAGGCCATATATAAAGGTCATTTTTTCTTTCCTCAAAGGATTACTTTCACAAAGGCTGCTGCCTGGTGGAGGGTATGTTCCCTCAAAACCTCCATCTGATGGGGTGGGGCATGCTCCCATAAAATCCTCCATCTGATTGGGTGGGGCATGCTCCCATACAACCCTCCATCTGATGTATTGTTCCCACAAAGCCTCCATCTGATGGGGTGGGGCATGCTCCCATACAACCCTCCATCTGACGGGGTGGGGCATGCTCCCATACAACCCTCCATCTGGTGTATTGTTCCCACAAAGCCTCCATCTGACGGGGTGGGGCAAGCTCCCATACAACCCTCCATCTGGCGTATTGTTCCCACAAAGCCGCCATCTGATGGGATGGGGCATGCTCCCATACAACCCTCCTTCTGGTGTATTTCGAGCAACCGTATGTTACAAGATCATTTTCATTACCATTATAACATGATATCATGTTCAGAAACTGTGCCATATGCTTTCGGAATATAATATTGTACACAGAATATTATCGAAAAATATCATCCTTTGATCTTTTATTGCTAGTGTGCTATGCACAAGACAAAAACTCTTTAAACTCCTCTGCGTTTTACAAAGGAATATAAAATGAAGCATGTGTGTATGGTAAATGCTAATGGCATGAACTAGCCGTACATAGTAGACAATTACGCTGCTTCGACTGCACACTCATCCACCAAACTGCGCAGTTTTCCCTAGAGCTAGATTAAATGGATAGTTCTAATTACAAAATCTAATAACGCCACTTGATAGTGAACCGAAGCAAACTTTGAAGTTGATTTTAATCGAGTAACAAAGTCGTTTGTTTTATAGTTGAGATGAATTCATGTCTGATCAGTGCATATAGTGTCATAACAGCATTGCAAGTTGTAATATGAAAATGGGTCAAGTACCAAAAATAACAAAAACAAATTTGTGTTAACTCTTGTGCTGACTCAGGGTTGCAACATATATGTGTAAGAACTGACAAAAGCAACACAGAAATATGTAAAAAAAAAAAAAAGTTTCAAGTCTGGGGCGGGGTGGGGGTAGTGGTGGGGGTGGGGTGGGGAGGGGGGGGGGGGGGGGGGGGGGCTGTGTGGTGGGAGCAGGGAGGGTTGCAACATATTTGTGTAAGAATTGACTAAAACAACACAGAAATATTTTTAAAAAATAAAAAAATTCAAGTGTGGGGCATGGTGGGTGGGGTCATGGGGGGGGGGGGGGGGGGGGGGGGGGGGGGGGGGGGGGGGGGGGCAACATATATGTGTAAGAATTGACAAAAGCAACACAGAAATATGTAAAAAAAAAAGAAAAAAGTTTCAAGTCTGGGGCGGGATGGGGGTGGGGGGTGATGGGGTGAGAGGTGGGGGTTGTCGTGGTGGGGGCGGGAGGGTTGCAACATATATGTGTAAGAATTGACTAAAACAACACAGAAATATGTAAAAAAAATAAAAATAAAAATAAAAGGTGTGGAGGGGAGTGGCGGCGGGAGTAGGGGGGGGGGGGGGGCCATGCCCCAATATGGGTGAAGTAATAAGATGCATAATGCTATAACAAAATTCCAAACCAAAATTATAGATATATACATGCTTACATGCAAACCTAGATCTGCCTTTATTGCACATTTTATGGGCCATCACAATTTGGGTTCCATGGGAGCCCAGAATATGCAGAAGACAAAATTACTTATCCAACCCTTTACAACATACTATAAGGAAACCAATTCCAAAATTGAGGACAAAAAATGTAAGAGATATAGACCTGTAAACACAGCTTACACGCAAAATTTGATGTGAAACAGATATATTTTAAGGGCTATCAGAATTTGGGTTCCATGGAGCCCAGTGGTTACAGGAACCAAAATTGCTTATGCAGCCCTTAATATAATGGCCCATGCCCCAATATGGGTGAAGTAATAAGATGCATAATGCTATAACAAATCCCAAACCAAAATTATAGATATATACATGCTTACATGCAAACCTAGATCTGCCTTTATTGCACATTTTATGGGCCATCACAATTTGGGTTCCATGGGAGCCCAGAATATGCAGAAGACAAAATTACTTATCCAACCCTTTACAACATACTATAAGGAAACCAATTCCAATATTTAGGACAAAAAATGTAAGAGATATAGACCTGTAAACACAGCTTACACGCAAAATTTGATGTGAAACAGATATATTTTAAGGGCTATCAGAATTTGGGTTCCATGGGAGCCCAGTGGTTACAGGAACCAAAATTGCTTATGCAGCCCTTAATATAATGCTACAAGGATGCCCATGAACAAATTTGGTTGTGGTAGGATAAGAAATGTAAGAGATATAGACTTGTAAACACAGCTTACACGCAAACCTTGATGTGGGACGCCGACGCCGACACCAACGCCGACCCCGGGGCGATTACATCAGCTCTCTTATTTTTCGAATAGTCAAGCTAAAAAATACATTTGGTAAAATTAAATGCTCTCATTTTAATAAATGTTATTTATTAAATTAACAAATCAGAAAATGTATTTGAAACAGTTATCTGGCATGTTTTAATTTCTGGGACCTTTCACTTCTGGCTCAGGTCACTCCTGGAAAGGGGCGTGGCCAAGCCCATGCTATATTTAGCATACTACAACCTGAATTGAATGTTGTTTAACGGCTCATCAACACGGTATAGGTTATTTAGAGCCGCCCCATAGAGAGGGGAAGGATACATAGGAATCCGAGAACCTGCTCTTCTCTTATTATCGAATAGATTCCTATGGTTCTTTAACGTGCTCAGAGGATAGACCGATACACGGGTATACTACAACCTACAAGGTCAAGGGCAAGGTCACATGCACATTTGTATAGTAAATGTAGTAAATGGAATGCCTGACTAGTGGATAATAGTAAATAAATGCAGAACCACCTGACTAGTGGTTAATATCGTGAATAAATGCAGCACCACTTTGGACTAGTGGATAATATAGAGAATAAATGCAGCACCACTTTGGACTAGTGGATAGTATAGTAAATAAATGCAGCGCCACCCGGACTAGTGGATTTAATGAATGCCTGACTGGTGAATACTATAGTAAATGAATGTCTGACTCAGTGGATAATGTAGTAAATGGAATGCCTGACTATTGGATTATATAGAGAATAAATGCAGCACCACTTTGGACTAGTGGATAGTATAGTAAATAAATGCAGCGCCACCCGGACTAGTGGACAATACTAGTGGATTTAATGAATGCCTGACTGGTGAATACTATAGTAAATGAATGTCTGACTCAGTGGATAATGTAGTAAATGGAATGCCTGACTATTGGATTATTAGTGAATAAAGGCAGCACCTGACCCGACTAGTAGATAATCAGCGAATACACATGTCTCGGGACGAATTGAATTGAATTGGGTTTTAAGGGGCAAAATAGAGTCAATGAATATTTTCAGAAAACAAATTCATGACATCACATTTATTAAACAAGAGGCCCAAGAGGGCATGTGGATGCTCTACTGGCTAACATGGCTCTTATATCATCAATGAAGCGAGTGACTGCCACGTTTACATTTTTCCTGAAAGTTTCGGGCAAAAAACAGCTTTTTGACTAAATCAAGGGCCATAACTAAAGAATCTGGTAAAGTTTGGTAAAGATCAGATGAAAAATGAATTGAATTAAATTGGATTTTATAGTCGCACCAACAGCTAAGGTCATATGGCGACTTTCCAGCTTCTACTGGTGGAGGAAGACACCAGGTGCCCCTCCTGGCAATTTTCGTGCACGGGCGGGCACCTGGGTAGAACCACCGACGTTCCGCAAAACAGCTGGATAGCTTCCTCACATAAAGATTCCTAGGCCCCTGAGGGATCGAACCTACACCGGTGAGGGGCAAGTGATAGATGAAAAATAAAGGCCATATCATCTTAACAAGGCAAAATATAGCATTTTGAACTAAATCAGGGGCATTAACTCCACTGTTACTGGTCCGATATGGATGGTTTTCGACCTTGTCCGAGCTTTCATTGATATTAACAATCTGATAAAGTTTGGTAAAGATCAGATGAACAATGAAGCCCCTATCGTCTTAACGAGGCAAAATATAACATTTTGAACTAAATCAAGGGCCATAACTGCGCTGTTACTGGTCCGATATGGCTGGTTTTCCGAACATTTCGAGCTTTCATTGATATTAACAATGTGGTAAAGTTTGGTAAAGATCAGATGAAAAATGAAGGCCCTTTCGTCTTAACGAGACATAATATAGCATTTTTAACTAAATCAAGGGCCATAACTCCGCTGTTGCTGGTCCCATATGAATGGTTTTCAAACTTGTCCGAAGTTTCATTGATATTAACAATATGGTTAGTTTGGTAAAGATCGGATGAACAATTAAGCCCCTATCGTCTTAACGAGGCAAAATATAGCATTTTGAACTAAATCAAGGGCCATAACTCCGCTGTTACTGGTTGAAGCTTTCATTGATATTAACGATGTGGTAAAGTTTGGTAAAGAAAGGATGAACAATGAAGCCCCTATCATCTTAACAAGGCAAAATATAGCATTTTTAACTAAATCAAGGACCATAACTCCGCTGTTACTTGTCCAATATGGCTGGTTTTCGAACTTGTTCGAGCTTTCATTGATATTAACAATGTGGTAATGTTTGGTAAAGATAGGATGAAAAATGAAGGCCCTAATGTCTTAACGAGGCAAAATATAGCAATATACCATTTTTAACTAAATCAAGGACCTTAACTCTGCTGTTACTGGTCCAGTCTGGCTGGTTTTCAAACTTGTCCGAGCTTTCATTGATATTAACAATGTGGTAAAGTTTGGTAAAGATAGGATAAAAAATGAAGGCCCTATCGTCTTGAGGCAAAATATAGCAATATAGCATTTTTAACTAAATCATGGGCCACAACTCCACTGTTACTGGTCCGATCTGGCTGGTTTTCGAACTTGTCCGAGCTTTTATTGATATTAACAACCTGTTAAAGTTTGATAAAGATCGGATGAAAAAGGAAGGCCCTATCCTCTTAACAAGACAAAATTTAACGACAGACGACGACAACTCGCTAGCCCATAACCTCTGCTGGCCCTCGGCCAGTAGAGCTAAAAACAAGGATTAATTTTTAATTACATATATACGAGAGCTGTTCAAATAATACATGTACTTTTTCGATATCGCACTCATTTATTGACATAAACCTTTAAGATTCATGTTGTAATTCATGCGACTCATAAGAAATCAAATGATTTAAACAAACAAGAGGCCCAAGCAGGCCCGTGGACACTATACTGGCTAAAACAGCTCTTATTCGGGGTTCAGCAGAACTTTGGTCCAGGGTTCAGGAGAACTAATCAGTGGAGTAAGTTTATTAAAACTTTGAAACGGCCATAACTCTGCCAAAAATCTTTCAAGCAGAACACTACAACGATATGCACAGCTAGGCTTAATAAGTACTGATCATCCCTGCAAAGTTTCAATGAAATCTGGCCAGGGGTTCAGAAGAACTAGTTCGGGGTAAGTTTGTTTATTAAAACTTTGAAAGGGCCACAACTCCCCCAAATATCTTTCAAGCAGAACACTGCATGGTTTGGAAAACTAGGATTAGTACCGATTATCCCTGCAATGTTTTATTGAAATCTGGCCAGGGAATCAGGAGAACTAGTCCGGTGTAAGTTTGTTTATTAAAACATTGAAAGGGCCATAACTCTGCCGAAAATCTTTCGAGCAGAACACTGCAATGATATGCACAATTAGACTTAGTACTGATCATCCATGCAACGTTTCATTGAAATCTGGCCACAGGGTAAAACGGGGGAAATTCCATGCCTCCAATAATCTTAATCCGTCTCATTGGAGAAACAACTACAAAAACATAGTCGGACGATTTATATATTTATTACATCTACACAGGGAAACATTTATTGAATTGAATTGAATTGGGGTTTTAAGGCACACCAACACATGAAACATTTATATATTTATTACAACACAGTGGAACATTTATATATTTATTACAACACAGTGGAACATTTATATATTTATTACAACACAGTGAAACATTTATATATTTATTACAACACAGTGGAACATTTATATATTTATTACAACACAGTGAAACATTTATATATTTATTACAACACAGTGGAACATTTATATATTTATTACAACACAGTGGAACATTTATATATTGATTATAACACAGTGGAACATTTATATATTTATTACAACTACACAGTGGAACATTTATATATTTCATGAAACAGTACATTAAATTATGACCGGTCCACGTCATAATCGAGAAACAGTCTAGATTGTTCATGGGCCTGTATGGGAATTTTACGTGGGGTTTTACAGTGAGGTATAATAAAAATAAATGTTCCTTATATAAAGTATTTTTCAGAGAAAGTTTTGACTGCAAGTATACAGGAATTTATTCTAAGCTGGTAACATAAAAATCTTGTAAATAATTATTTAGTTCCAAGTTCATTTATCTCCTGATAGCGTCAACATGTGCCAAGAAAACAGGCTGGGCATCTACTTACAGATAAAAATCTAGTGAACACAATTGTGGAAACAAAATATGCAATTAAAAAACTATGGAATAAATTTCAGGGTTGCCAGAATATCAGCCAAATAAAATTCTGTCTTCCCTGACCAAATGTCATTTTTCACCCCACCAATTTGATGCAATTTAATCGGCCTCCACCTCCCCTACAGCCGTCCACTCCACCCATTTTGCCCTTGGTTTGAATTCAAACATTTTACATCTGTACATTATTTTTAAAATGGTCGTACAGTCACAATTTTTATCATACAAAAGTAATGAATTTTAAACAAGTTTCTTTAAAAAAAAAAAAAGTAACTGATAAATCCTGCATAAATTTGGATAATGAAATTGCATCAAACCTAGTTTAATTCTGACATTTCACTGACTTTAAAATTTAATTTCTGATTTTTAAATATCCCCTGACCTTGGGGGAAAATTAAAGAAGGCATATATAAACTGAGCAAAAGTAAAAAGTACCCCTTATTTTTTCACTTCTTACATAGAATGCAAAACAGGAAATAAACAACGGTGTACATACTACACAGGGAAACATTTATTACAGTGAAACATTTATAACAGCCAAATAAAATTCTGTCTTCCCTGACCAAATGTCATTTTTCATCCCACCAATTTCAGGGTTGCCACTCTCAATCTTCAATAAATTTCCCTGACTTTTCCCTGACTAAATAAAATTTTCCCTGACTACAATTTTAGGTATTTTTTTCTAATTTCTAGAATTAACGGCCTCCTCCACCCCTACAGCCGTCCGATCCACCCACTTTATTTATTACATAAACTATTGAGCTTAAAAACAACAATACTAAAGTTGACTTTCGCAAAAGTACAATGGTAACACGATAACATATATATATATATATATACACCGAGATCTAAAAGTTTCTTTACACTTCCATCTTTTCCATTATTGACCATTACAATGGATGTATCTTAAGAATCACTTGAGTATGGAGACAAACTTTGACACAATACTTCATGTTATCCTGCAAAATATTTTTTTTTACATAATACAGTAAAAGAAGCTTGAATGGCTGGCCCAAAGAGCTGCATTACAAAAATGACCAATAAAAGATAGAATTTTATTCTAAATATAAATCTAAAATGTACACTTAATATTCTTCAGCAAGGTTTGACTGTCAAGAAACTTTTAGATTTCAGTGTACCTAAAATGATATTGGGATCACAAAAGGATCAACAAACATGTAAAGTGAAGATACATAGTTTTAACCATTATTCAATGATTGTGTATGTAATTTACACTTAATTACATTAATTATGACTTCTTGGGTTTATTTTTGTCCTTCAACTCTTTCCTTTTGCGATGAGACTAAAAACCCTATTCTATGAAATAACTCAAGCTCTGGAGGCAAGGGGTGCAATGTCCTTTCAGTCTTCTGATAAGATATTAAATATGAATTTCTGATAGAAAGTACTAGTACTAGAATGTACTAGTTGATGAAAAATTATTATCCTTAAGAAACAAAAAAGTTTAGTCTTAAAACTTTAAATTTGTTCACTTATCTGAAGACTGCCATAGCCACTAAAACAAATTCTTCAACACAAAATCCTAATTTCCCTGACTTTTCCCCGACTTTTTGATATTTCAAATTTCCCCGACTATTTTCCAAAATACCCTGACAATTCCCTGACCTTGAAAAAAAATGAAATCTCCCTGACTTTTCAAGTCGAGTGGCAACCCTGAATTTGATGCAATTTAATCGGCCTCCAGGTCCCCTACAGCCGTCCACTCCACCCATATTGCCCTTTGTTTGAATTCAAACATTTTACATCTGTACATTATTTTTAAAATGGTCGTACAGTCACAACTTTTATCATACAAAAGTAATGAATTTTGAACAAGTTTCTTTAAAAAAAAAAAAAAGTAACTGATAAATCCTGCATAAATTTGGATAATGAAATTGCATCAAACCTAGTTTAATTCTGACATTTCAGACATTTTTTTAAAAAATTTAATTTCTGATTTTTAAAAATCCCCTGACCTTGGGGGGAAAATTAAAGAAGGCATATATAAATTTACTGAGCAAAAGTAAAAAGGACCCCTAATTTTTTCACTTCTTACATAGAATGCAAAACAGGAAATAAACAACGGTGTACATACACAGTCAAACATAATATACTGAAAGGAAAAAGGAACGCATAATCAAATAATTGCCTATACTACAATATTTATATACACGCAATTCAACGTATTATTCCAGATATCTCAACGTGTTTTGTACAAAAAGGGGCTACAACTTATTACAGAAAGGACAACTCTGTCATGTAGTAGACATTTTAATCAAAGTATATTTTGTTACACTAAATTCATAAATGTTGAAGTTTCGCTTGAAAAAGTCGAGCCATTTCAGTACTGTGTTTAATGTTAAGAGATTGCAACGTTTAAAGCCTAGGTTTGCTCACCGGCTTGAGCCAAATGCACATTCCGTCGATAACGGAACCTTAAAGGGGTAACCATTGTTGTGTTCGTTGCTGTTTAAATCTTCTTTCCTGAAGGACAGGCCCAATGTCGTCCTGTACATTATGCAGTGAAAATACACATTATGCATTTCTTTTCCTTTCAGAATATATTACAACTACACAGAGAAACATTCATATATTTATTACAACAAAATGAAAGTATTATGGTAACTATATATTTATAACACTAACACAGCAAAACATTTATATATAGCTGTGTTTGATAGATTAAACAGATATTGAAGTAATTAGTTCAGTCCATGCCATCAAATATATTTTAATAAGCATTCGCTTTTCCGTGACCTTTTTTTTATATTCAAAATCTGATTTTTCAAATTCCCTGACCTTGAGGGGAAAAATATCCCAGACTTTTCAAGCTTGCACAGGCAACACTGAATTGGATATTATGATATAAAGCATATATAAACTGAGCAAAGATAAAAAGTACCCCTTATTTTTTCCCTTCTTATTATACAGAATGCAAATCAGTAAATAATGGTGTACATAGAATAATTAGACCACCACCAATAAATAGTCCAAAGTATTTTTCTGAAAAGTTTAGTACAAAAGGGAGTTATCCCACTTACCATGCATTTTTGTTAAAAACACTTTAAATCTACGAAAATTACGTAAATTTTTCAAAGACAATATTGTCTACATGTTGCTTAACAAAAAAAAAATCACACAAAAACACAACACGGGTTGTGTAAATATCAGCTTTTGCTCATCAAAAAATCATCAAATTACCTCCCTTTAAAGTTTCCATAGCATCCATAAAGGAGTATTGCTTGGTAAAATCTGAAACGGTTAAATGGAATATTTATTATTCAGTGAAGTGTGCTTACAAACAAAAACTATTTAATTAAAGTGCTGTTTGAGCCGTCCTATGTCCTCAAAAACTGGCCTATAAGAATACCAGCAAAAAAGGGGGTACTTTTTATTTTTGCTTGGTATATAAAATGGATGTAACATCATGAAAGATCTTCAGAAGTTGTTACATTCGTTCCAACAAAAATGAGATATAGGTTCCTATAGAAACCACAATGTCCAAACGCAATGACATCATTTTTTGGATATTAAAGGGACACATGGCAATCTTGGAAGTTTTTAAAAAGCATTTTAAATTTCCTCTTAATTTATTAATCTAGTATCATTTTGACTTTAAACCTGCTTGAAAATAACTGAATTAAGTTTTGAGTATATTACTATTGTAAGATAATGTTCTAATATGCAAAAACAATTAATGAATGAACAAATGCAAGTCATGTGAATTTTTTTTTTTTAAAAATCAAGATTGCCGCATGTCCGTTTTGAGAGAGCAATAATATTTAAAATTTGATACTGAACACTTGGATAGAGTTTGGATAAACAATTTTGTAGTGTAATTTTGCCATTATTTGGCAAATTAGTGCCTTTAAAATATTACTAAACTAAAATTAATTTTTTATACACTTTTCCTCAATTGTTGTGAACACCAGTCATTATTCTAGGGTTTTTTTAACTTAAAAGTAACAAACTGTTCAGCTGAAAACAAGACAAATCCAGAATGCCATCACTGTTCAAAGAAGGCGGGTGAAGATACTGCTGTCCATGTCTACATATGTCCGCACTGATACGCTGAAGGAACAAGCGAGCAGCTGTGACTGAAATAATCATAACAAAATATAAGAAAACATTTGATTAATGGTTCATCAAATTCTGTTTTTCCCTTAGGCCTCCCCAAAGGAGGGGAAGGAATGTATACACTTACTTTATATCATGTCCAAGAATAATTCTAAACCAAACTGATCTCTAATATTTTAAAACTGAGCTAAATACAAAATGCTATCTTTATTTTGAAGCATTAAGGGACAAATGATGTCGGCCTTTATTGTGTTTACTATGTTCAGCTTTATGCTTTTCTGTATACATGTAAGACACTGTAAATTAATAAAAAATGTTTAGGGTATTTGTGTATTTGAACTTTTGATCCCTATTCCAGAGTCCCATGGTGACCCTGCAGCAAATTATACTGATATTCCCAAAATCATTACATTTTATTGACCGAATATTTGAATCTTTAAGTGTATTTGACCTTTTGACCCCCCCAGAGGGACCCTGGGTGCGGAGCCATTATCAGGTTTTATTTGAGAGACATTACAAAAAAAAATCTTGCCCACCCCAGCAAGTTTGCGAAATAAAAAAATCGTTTGATATGTTGTTTATCTTTCATAGACGATTATATATACCAAGTTATGCATGTGCGTACCTATGGAAAAAGGACTAATTGAATTTTACCTTTTGACCCCCCATGAGGGCCCCTGGGATTGGAGCCAAAAATAATGTTGCTCTTGCATGCCGTCGTCAGATGTTGAAGTCATACCTTAAGTTTCGTTGAATTCCGTTCAGTGGTTTAGGAGGAGATGCGGTAACGGACGGACGGACAGACGGAAAACAGAGGCAATTTTAATATACCCGTTTTTTAGTAAAAACATGGGTATAATAATACGTTTATATGGATCATGAATATAAATGTAACGTCTGTTATTACTTACTGCATATCATATGGTGAAACATTCCATCAGAGCCGTACTTCAGAGGCAAGAAATGAGCCCAATTTTGAGGACAGTATTGTTCCCATGTTTAGTGAAATCTGTAATACAAAATAAAATGTATAATGTCATTTACTGACAAAATCAAGAAAAAACACATTTATACACAAACCAAGCAGTCTGCAATACAAGCTGCAACAAGAACGAGCTATGCTTGAACGAACTGAATGTTTAAAGTTTGAAGGCTGCATGGTTATAGAAACCAAGCTTACGTCGCAAATGTAAATTTTTCGACACACTATAAACAATATTCTTACAATAATTGAAGAAAATCCAAAAGTGACTCAGGCATGGTTACATTTTGTTAGAATGTGTTGTGGTTGTCAATATGTATGTATGAATACAGTTAAGATTTTAGAGCAGCAAGTATCTAAAGAAACTGAGCTAAACACGCAGTGCTCACATTTTCAAACACATTATTGGACATATGGACAATCATCCATCATTGTGCTGCCTGAGAATGTCAAGCATTTCATCAAGCAGTTCAAAAATTTGATTTTATTAATAATGAATATATAGTCACATCCTCATCCAGATAAATGGAAGGGCTGTTGAATGACAACTTCCATAACAGTTGTACGTGACTTCACACACAAGAAAGAACAAGACATCTAAATATATTACCTGCTGATAAAACCAATATCCAAAATTCCTATTAGAGCCATTGAAACGAGAGGCATGACAAATGGGTGTTGAATTCTGAAAAAGATCGACAAAAACATTTAAAACATGTCCTATAACTTCAATTACTGATTAAATAACAAAAGCTATTAAATACTCATTATCTTTCACTTTTATGATTTGCTACGGCAACTTGTTTACCAAATATTATGTTCATCAAAATGTTAATTCAAAGCATACATTGAGTTACCTGCCGTCCGATTTTCATAATACTTTCCCTGATATATATTTTAACTTGATTAAGTTTACATGTTGATTTTCATCCCTTTTATATACAAAACATTTACCTGATGGGGATTACACATCAAAGTTCATCTGTTGTCTATGCCTGGCAGGCTAGGTCACCTTCAGGTCTCACACCTCTATTATCTCCCCTGAAAGCTGACGGACCTAGAGACAAAAGGAAAACAGGAAATAATTCTATTTTTTCTCAATTCTAGGCAATTTTTAATTTGAAAAATAGGTTTTTCTTTGCTTTAGCATACATCTGCAGTGTAAAAGACAGATGATACAGAAAATCCCATGTTGATATGAGGTTTCATTCAAATTTCAGAATTGTTTGACCGAAGCACCACATATTCAGCTAGATAGTGTATGAATTTTGTATTTTTCATTGGGTTCATAAAACATGAGCGAGAAAAAAAAAAAACTGGCTAACTCATGTATTTTATTGTTTTAAATTACTGGTCTTGGCTATACTGAAGATATTAAACCAACAACAATGTCTGCTGCCCTGCTTTGAAGCTCAGATGTTGGAAAAGGCTGTACAGTAACCCTATGGGAAAATTAATTGTGGTGTGAGACCTTTAACCTATAATAACAATCTCATCTAGTGACTGCGAAGGTAGCGCCGTGGTGTAATGGTTAGCATTGCGGCTTAGTAACCCAGGGATCGCGCGTTCAATCCCAGCCAGGACCGAATTTGGGTTAATTATCGAAATATTTCAAAAGTATTTCCTACCTTACCAGTCCTTCGGATGAGACTTAAAACCTAGGTCTGCTCGCTAAAATGCTTAGTGCAATACAGCGAGGATAAATAAACGCTTATACACACACAGTGACTGCGACATCCGTATCTAAAAGAAGTGTTAATACATGTTCATATGAAAAATAGTATAATTAGAAGCTAGCCTGCCTGATGTACCATCTCCAGCAACTTCATCTTTGGTGGTTTTATCTTCATCCAGGACCTGTAAAAATCCTATTTAAAGGAACAGAATATACATGTTCAATTGCACTGAGAAAATAGCATAAAATAGCATAATCAATCTAGCATTAGTAGCAGTTTTGTGATCGACAATTCATCAACATAATACAGGTAATTTAGAGCTGCCCCAGAATGAGAGCAGAAGGATACACAGGAATCCAGGAACCTGTCCTACTCTAACAAAGATTCCTATGGTTCTTTAACATGCCCGAATAATGAATAATAGACTAAAATACAGGGGACCGCATGGTTTACGTCCCCATCCAATGGCCGAGGCAAAGGGGAAGTGTCCTGCCCAAGAACATACCAGGTGGGCAACACCAGCCCCCTAACAACAAATACATTGAATCAATATATAAAATACAGTATACATTTCTTGAATGCAAAAACGTGCTCTAATTAAGTCAGAATCATTCACATGGATATGCAGTTTTTAATTATTGTCTTTCCAATGGTCTTTCTATGATTTTTTGATGTATTCAAAGAATAGACTCCCGATACACGGGACCGCATGATTTATGTGCCCATTCAACGGACGAGGCAAAGGGATAGTGTTTTGCCCAAGATGAAAATGACGAAACTAAAGTGGCAATGGCGAGGCTTGAGGATTGTGCGCATATAAAATTGATTCAAGCTAACCAGTAGGCCTTATTGCCTACTGACCGTTCCCAGTCGGTAACCCTGTCTTCACCACCCTTTATGTTTTTTGTCTCTTTCATTGTATTATCAAGTCCTTGTTTGCAGTACAGTGCAGACCTACGATGCCATTGCATTCGGACGCTGTGGTTTCTATAGGACCCTATATCTCATTTTTGAACCTGGGTCCTCCGATTACAAGTGCACTATCCAGTGAGTCATGCGACCAGCCCACTAACAGCTTTGTAACCCAAACAGCAAATACATTGAATCAATGTATACTGAAAGGAAAAAGAAATGCAACATTGCCTATACTGCACCATTACAATTCTATGTAATTTTCAGATATATCTCGTGTTTTGTACAAAAAGGGGCTACAACTAATTACAGAAAGGACAACTCTTGTCATGTAGTAGTAGTCAAAGAATAAAGGGGTATCAATTGGTGTGTTTGGTGATGTTTAAACCTTTCCAAAAGGACAGGCCTAACGTCGCCCTGTACCATTCGATTAGCAGTAGCATATTAAACATACCATATATTGCGGAAATACCCATCATGCATTTATTTTTCCTTTCAGTATATAAAATGCAGTATACATTTTTTGATGCAAGAATGTGCTAAGACACCCGATACTTCATTTCAAGAGGTTGTAAGTTTTAGATGATCATTCTCTATGAACCTTACCTTAAGACTCTTGGTACTGTATTGATAATTTCTATTTTCAAACTATGTAGTCATTTTGGGAATGGTACTACATTTGAAGGTTCTCATCTCAGGCTCTCTGTGATGTAAAAATGAGAAAAATGAGCCATCTTGCTGAATTTTCCTTCATCCTTTTATTCGAACAGATAAGACGCAAAATAAATGATTAATGACGATTAATGAACAAAACAATCAGATGTGTTTAACATTCGAACACGCCCTGCGCAGTCTTTCATATACACAAAGAAGAGAAACAACTATTTATTTATAAAATATGGCTGTTCCATTAATTCCCCGCATATATTTCATCTGTTGAAAGTGACCACGTTACGCGCAGAACTTTTCATACGGGGGCACCCAATAGAACAGCATGTAAACATAGCAGCCCGATTACCTTGACCTCCGATATAGTGCCCCCACAATAGCGTAAACAATGGGGTTATTGTTGTGTTAGAATCGAAATAATAAGTAAAATACAGTTAGAGTTTGGATGCGTAGTAATTAAATCACGAGTTGGCACGAGTGATTTAATTACTCGCATCCGAACAACTTATTTCTTAAATAAACAAGAGAAATCCGCAGATTCATACGTCTTGCATAACAGGGATTTAATTGACTTAGAAAGAAGAGCTATACACAAAAGCTGACCGTTGAGTTATCGGCCAATGAAATGAACATAAACTTCATAGGTGGAACCCTCATGTCATGTAGTACTTACAAAGTTAACACTATATGCCAACTCCCACATTCGTGGTGGCGGGAACAACAACCATGATTACATACCATTAGAACACAGTCATCATCGTCATCACCACCATTTTCACCAGCAGCAACAGCAGGGGCACAAATACCATTGTCACCATTCACCAGTAACCATTACATGAAAGCAAATATATAGCAAACATTAATAACATCACCAATTTTTTCTTTAGTATTCGGGATAGCGAAACAAAAAAATTAATTCAACGACTGCCACACAGGCAGTAAGTGTTGTGTCAATGTGACACAGATGACGGTCCCATCATCTGTGCGCCCTGAAAAAAACAGCATCTCGTTGCACCATGGTAATTGCGCCATGGGCCATGGATGACAATCTCAGCACCTGTGCGCTATAAATGAAGGAGCAGCATCTGTGGACAGAGTTTTCATAATTAAAGGTCCGAGCAACAATGCCAATAAAGGCTTCAGCATCTAAGAAGAAAGCATTCAGTTTGTAAATTCCATAATGTAACTGGATAACATGACACAGGCAATAAGTGTTGACAACAAAGCGAACATCATTACTGACATGAGAACTGTCCCTATTGTTTTACGCATTCTTGTTCATACCAATTAAATCCATATTTACTGAAATGATTCACGATAAATCCATTCCAATTTTACGAAATTACAGATGACAAAAAAATAGTTGGCACATCACAGATCTTCTCCATCAAGAAAGAAATGTCATTCATGCCAATTGAAATGAAGATTTTGAATTTTCTTAGAAATTACATGCTTTTGACAATGCACATAATTTGCTGAACCGCCTGATAACCGAGTCACTTTGTACAGTAACAGAATTAAGTGGGTTTAAATAAAGACCAAAAAATCCTGTATCGTTATATGTTCCATTTAAAGTTCACTTAATATTGATGATTTTGAACATTTATAGTTCTACAAGCATTATGGTCACAGCTTTATTAATGACGATCAAGGTATGCAATGCTAGCAGCTGTATATGGCAATCCATTTGTGTCATTATTTAAAAATATGAAAGAGACGTCTTCATCAACGGTGCAGGAATATCTTAAATCATCTTAATGACATCGCATTATGTGCAGCTATTAATATTTAGTAAATTGTAAATGTTTACAAATATTAAAAAAGGAAGTTATGGACAAGACAAAAACAATGAATGACCTTGACCCTTAACATGGACCTTCTATTAATGATAAATGAACAAGTAACATTTCATCCCATTTTCTGAAATGCTGAAGGAGTAAATTAAAATGGGCAACAATATTCCATGATATTGTCCGTAGACCTTCGCACGTACATCAGACTATGATTTTTTTTTACTATTAATCAATGGCAATACTCTAACACATGCTACGATTACTTGTTCATTGTCATTTCTATTGAACAAACCTTCAATTAACCTGTGGCAATCGGTGCATGACACTACCTACTGCCAATAATTTCTACTGATTATCAGAAACAGTTAAGATACACAAATTAAAAGACCTTGACACATGACCTAGAGCATAGAGACTGAATTGATTATGACCGCGATGTAGCTACACGAAAGCTAGTCTAGCAATGGCAACACAGCAAGTTCAGAAGTTATGAACAGCTAGGATACAATCTTATTCAAAAACAAATTCATATCAAGTTTGGTGAAAATTTGCAACAGATAGTTCACATTTTAAAGCTAAATCTTGTTTGACGTCAAGGGCAGTAACTCTCAATGTTATGCAGCATGTTGATTTCACTTTGTTGGAGGATGTTATTGTGACAAACTTTTTAAATAGGTCTGAATTCATAGATCCCTAAATATACAGATACCGGTACTTATTTGACGGACAGGACAGATCCATGAATAAAGTTACTGCATAAATAAGCAGTAAATCTTATTTTTCCATAAACAAGGACAATAGTACCATATAACGTGCACATCAGTTTTCCTTAGTGTCAAACTTGTTTGAGCCATCTTGCTGAAACAAATCTTCCTAATCCAAAACCATTTACTCAATGTCATTGTGCAAACCAGTCATCAAATGGATAGTAAAATTATGGTGATCCTGGGTTCCTCTTTACCCTCTCCCTCTCTCGGAGGCGACCTATATATATAACCTAAATAAAATGTTCAAAGCTGTTAAACAACAATTTAACTATACGAATCACATATTTTATTTGTATTATTTGACTTTATTCGTAGTATTCGATTATTTGACTTTACTGGTATTATTTGAAGTTATTTTTAATTAATAATATCAAAGAATTGTATTCATGTTTTTATTAATTTTAAATTATTATATATTTTAAATTAATATTATATATTTTAATCATTATTTATTAATTTGCTTTTTTCAAATGAAAATTTGAAAAGCTCAAATTATATGTTTAAGTATATAGAATACAATTTTTTTTTAAATATACTAGTACAATATTATATATTTTAAATTATTATATATTTTAAATTAATATTATATATTTTAAATCATTATCAATTATGTGTTTTCAGTATATAGAATACTTTTTTTTTTTGGTATATACTAGATCAAGTACATTATTATTTATTATATATTTTAAATTATTATCAAAAAATAAAAATTATTAATAAATTATTTTTGTATTTTTGATAGATTATAAATCGAATTGTTGCTTAACAGTTCAAACACATTATATAGGTTATTTTAGGTCTTTTCCATAGTTGAGAACAGAAATGGCATTAAGGTTTTTTGGTGGGAAAGAAGGTTCTCCCTGTCCACCCCAGAACCATCTAACCGTAGTCTCATTTAGTACCTAAGTTCAGAGGAAGACAGGTCCTCTTCGGGATCACATACCTGTTGGCTTATCCATCTAGTGTTCAATAACAACAGATAGTAAATCAAATGTACATTTCGTTTGTTACAGCAAACTGTATAATATTAGTGACTACCAAGGCTGAGGGATTCTTCCCAGAAAAACACAAAGCAAGCTCAGATTTTAAAACTCCTATAAAAACCTCAAGAGATTATTTTGCATCATGCATCCTTTTCTTTGAACAGATCAGACAGGACTTAAATGACAATTAACGAACAAAATCATTAACATAATTATGTCAACAATTAGCAAAAATGAAATCTGCAGATAAATACATCTTGCCTGGCAGAAATTGGACTTATTTTGTTCAAAAAAAGGGGGGGAACAAAAAATCCGATACATACGTATATCGCCTAACAGGGATTGGACAATTATTATGTAAAGCATTGGTAAACATGAAATCATTGGATTCATACGTCTCGTCTAACAGGGATTGGAGCTCAATACAGATTAACATTAACAGAATTATCTGCCCATAAAATCAAACTCAAGGTCATATGTGCAACCACTAGGTCCGAATGAGATGTACTTCCCAATATACAACTTTCACCCAAGTTTGGACGCTTTATTGCATTTAGTTCATGATAAGAAACAAAACTTAAATGGCAAAAATATGACGGTAAACTGAAAAGTCAATGCCATCAAGGTTAAGGTCATATGCAGAACCATTTTTCCTAACAGAGCTTAATCACTAACCCTAACCCATACAAGTATGATTCACGTACATGAGTATGATCCTGCATATTAGATACTGAATAATAGACTTAAACACAAACAACTTTAAATTGACGGAGTTTAAGACAACGAGCCAACACGCAAGCTCAGCTGGCCTTTAGACAGCTAAGCTACATTTACTAAGAACCTTTGGGTATAAGGTCCCCATAACATTTCCCATTATAATACTAAACCCCTATAAAAGAGCAATCATCGATGACAGTGTTGGTGACAAGATCGCAAACAACCATTAAATTATTGTTTGAATTGATGTAGAAATGCTTATGAAAAGGATCATGGATAATTCACACCATATTGCTATTACAGGAGTGGGGGTGAGAGTGCACGTTTGTGAGAGGGGGTAGTCAGGTTACCATTTTGTTACTTCACCCCTGCTGCTGCCAGAACATCTACCCTCAAGGACACAGAGCAACCAACAACAACAACCTACCTGACTGAACGACACATTCGGACTTAGCTCCTCCTGAACCCGTACCTGAAAAAGACACAAAATATATATATAAACTACAACATCAAATAAACAAACTTCTAGAGTATTTAGCCGTGAAGTTTGGACGCTTTCATTGAAATGCAAAGAATAGGTGAATGGAGTATAACTGCACACGACTGAATGTTTGCCTTCTTTGAGAAGATTAAATCTGTACAATATTTCCTCACTTCATACGACGCATCGGTGCAGTGGCGGCTGTTAGATTTTAGAACGAGTAAGATTGGTGTCGTGGGTTCGATACCTAGATGGGCTATTTTTTTCTCTCTTTATTCGTGTTAATTGAATTACAGAGCTATTACTACTTAAATTTGTTTAGTGATGGTCTTATTTATCTTTATAATTTTAATTGATTTGTTTTCTTCTCATGTTTTGTGACGTATATTTTGGACTACAGTACTAGCATCATCATCGTAGCATTTAGCTCAGACATGGCTATAAATGAATGTCGACGATATAACAAAGGCGTTTGAATATACTTGTCGAAGACTGTATGAAATTTAAGGGCCTTACTGCACGTTCGTTTTTTTAAACACGAAGTCAATGAAGCTCTACTGATAGGTGTTTGATTATAAGCTAGATTAGAATTTCTGTGAAGTTTCATGAAAATCTGTCAAGTAGTTTCAGAGGAGTAGTCGCTACAAGTTTTCATTATATAACTCTATGTAAACAAAGATGGCCACTGGCGGCCATGTTTAATGTCAAATCAAAATAATATTTGACAAGGATCAACATCATGACATATTGATCATTTTAGAAAAAGTCCCATATCAATATCACTTATAGTTTTCAAGAAGTAGTCGCTACAAACTTGTATTTTGAAAATCTATTTTTAGCCGTGGTGGCCATCTTCCGTGGTGGCCATCTTGAAATTCCAGCCGACCTGACATTTTGCTAGGATCAATTAGACATCAAGAGCAACATCAAGAGCAACATTCCTGTGAAGTTTCAAGAAAATCTGTCAAGTAGTTTCAGAGGAGTAGTCGCTACAAGTTTTCAATACATAACTCTATGTAATTTTCAACAAGGATCAAAATCAGTCCATACTGATCATTTTAGAAAAAGTCCCATATCAATATCATTTATAGTTTCCAAGAAGTACTCGTTACAAACTTGTTTTTTGAAAATCTATTTTTTAGCTGTGGTGGCCATCTTGAATTTCTGACCAACTTGAAATGTTGCTAGGATCATTCAGACATGAAGAGCAACATTCCTGTGAAGTTTCATGGAAATCTGTCAAGTAGTTTCAGAGGAGTAGTCGCTACAAGTTTTCAATACATAACTCTATGTAATTTTCAACAAGGATCAAAATCAGTCCATACTGATCATTTTAGAAAAAGTCCCATATCAATATCATTTATAGTTTCCAAGAAGTACTCGTTACAAACTTGTTTTTTGAAAATCTATTTTTTAGCTGTGGTGGCCATCTTGAATTTCTGACCAACTTGAAATGTTGCTAGGATCATTTAGACATGAAGAGCAACATTCCTGTGAAGTTTCATGGAAATCTGTCAAGTAGTTTCAGAGGAGTAGTCGCTACAAGTTTTCATTATATAACTCTATGTAAACAAAAAAGGTCGCTACAAGTTTTCATTATATAACTCTATGTAAACAAAAAAGGCCGCTGCAGCCATGTTTAACGTCTAATCATGATTTTCGACAAGAACCAACATCATGTCATGCTGATCATATTAGAAAAAGTCCCGTATCAACATCACTTATAGTTTTCAAGAAGTAGTCGCTACAAACTTGTTTTTTAAGAATCTATTTTTAGCCATGGTGGCCATCTTGGATTTCACATCAACATGAATTTTTGCAACGTGTCGCCTGTCAGCGCTTTGTCAGCATAAGTTTTTTTGGACCCAGATAAATGACCTTGAAACTGGCCTGAGTAATTTTACATTCTATTGCCCTTTGTAATATAAAGCACACAGTGCCAGGAGCATCCGCCGGTTCTACCGATATTCTTGTTTACTTGTGACTTTTGCATCTACAATTATACATATATATCTATGTACCGATAGTATGTAGTACTTACAAAAGTAACACTATATGCCCACTCCCACAATCGTCATCACCACCATCAGCCATTTTCACCAGCAGCAACAGCAGGGGCACCAATACCATCTTCACCCTTCACCAGCACCACCAGCAGCAACCATTACATGAAGACAAATATATAGCAAAAACATTATTAATAACATGACCAATAATTCATGGATATAACATGACCAATAATTCATGGATATAAAACGGCCAATAATTCATGGATATCTAACAGGTAGATTGATGTCGCATTGTCCGGTCGGTTAGCTCAGTTGGTAGGGCATCGGAATGGTAGTCCGAAGGTCCTGGATTCGAGCACTGGTCTGGCTGCACATTTTTCTAACCCTGTAACATCTGGCACCCAACAGGGGACCGTGACTGAGTAAACTCTGAGAAACATTAAAAATGATTCTCTGTACCCGTCGAAATTCGAGGACGAATTTCAGTCTATAGGTGGAGTATGTCATGGTTCATGGATATCTAACAGGTAGATTGATGTTGCATTGTCTCGCCGGTTAGCTCAGTCGGTAGAGCATTGGAACGGTAGTCCGAAGGTCCCGGGTTCGAGCCCTGGTCTGGCTGCACATTTTTCTAGCCCTGTGACATTTGGCGCCAAAATGTCACAGGGCTAGAAAAATGTGCAGCAAGACTGGGGCTGGAACCTGGGACCTTCGGACTACCGTTCAGATGCTCTACCGACTAAGAGAACCGTCCGGACAATGCAACATCAATCTACCTGTTAGATATCCATAAACCATGACACACTCCCCCTACAGACTGAAATTTGTCTTCTAATTTCGACGGGTAGAGAGAATCATTTCTAATGTTTCTCGGAGTTTACTCATTCACGGTCCCCCATTGGGCATCAAATGCCACAAGGTTAGAAAAATGTGCAGCCAGACCGGGGCTCAAACCCAGGACCTTCGGACTACCATTCCGATGCTCTATCGACTGAGCTAACTGGACGGACAATGCAACATCAATCTACCTGTTAGTTATCCATAAACCGTGACACATATATAATACATAAATACATAAATATATACATACATAAATATATAAATAAACATATAAATACATACGTAAATACATTATTATATAATGCATACATAAATATAATGTAAATACATACGAATTTCAGTTGTAAATAAATAAATAAATAAATAAATAAATACATATTACTAAGTACCTTCGGGTATAAAAATACATAAATATATAAATAAATACATTAATACATAAATATATAAATAAACATAAATACATACGTAAATACATAATTATATAATGCATACATAAATATAATGTAAATACATACGAATTTCAGTTAGGTTAGCTCAGTCGGTGGAGCATCGAAACGGTAGTCTGAAGGTCCCGGGTTCGAGCCTCGGTCTGGCTGCACATTTTTCTAACCCTGTGACATAGCATGTCACATGGTTCTAAAAATGTGACCGGGGCTCGAACCCGGGACCTTCGGACTACTGTTCCGATGCTCTACCAACTGAGCTAACCGGCCGGACAATGCAACATCAATCTACCTGTTAGATATCCATAAACCCTGACACACTCCCCCTACAGACTGAAATTCGTATATGTAATAAGTAAATAAGTAGGTAAATAAATAAATAAATAAATAAATACATGTTACTAAGTACCTTCGGGTATAAAAATACATAAATATATACATACATAAATATATAAATAAATACATTAATACATAAATAAACATATAAATACATACGTAAATACATAATTATATAATGCATACATAAATATAATTTTAATACATACGAATTTCAGTTAGGGTAGAGCATCGAAACGGTAGTCTGAAGGTCCCGGGTTCGAGCCCCGGTCTGGCTGCACATTTTCTAACCCTGTGACATGGCATGTCACATGGTTCTAAAAATGTGACCGGGGCTCGAACCCGGGACCTTCGGACTACTGTTCCGATGCTCTACCAACTGAGCTAACCGGCCGGACAATGCAACATCAATCTACCTGTTAGATATCCATAAACCCTGACACACTCCCCCTACAGACTGAAATTCGTATATGTAATATGTAAGTAAATAAGTAAGTAAATATGTAAGTAAATAAGTAAGTAAATAGGTAAATAAGTAAGTAAATAGGTAAATAAATAAATAAATAAATACATATTACTAAGTACCTTCGGGTATAAAAATACATAAATATATACATACATAAATATATAAATAAATACATTAATACATCAATATATAAATAAACATATAAATACATACGTAAATACATAATTATATAATGCATACATAAATATAATGTAAATACATACGAATTTCAGTTAGGTTAGCTCAGTCGGTAGAGCATCGAAACGGTAGTCTGAAGGTCCCGGGTTCGAGTCCCGGTCTGGCTGCACATTTTTCTAACCCTGTGACATGGCATGTCACATGGTTCTAAAAATGTGACCGGGGCTCGAACCCGGGACCTTCGGACTACTGTTCCGATGCTCTACCAACTGAGCTAACCGGCCGGACAATGCAACATCAATCTACCTGTTAGATATCCATAAACCCTGACACACTCCCCCTACAGACTGAAATTCGTATATGTAATATGTAAGTAAATAAGTAAGTAAATATGTAAGTAAATAAGTAAATAAGTAAGTAAATAGGTAAATAAATAAATAAATAAATACATATTACTAAGTACCTTCGGGTATAAAAATACATAAATATATACATACATAAATATATAAATAAATACATTAATACATAAATAAACATAAATACATACGTAAATACATAATTATATAATACATACATAAATATAATGTAAATACATACGAATTTCAGTCTATAGGTGGAGTATGTCATGGTTCATGGATATCTAACAGGTAGATTGATGTTGCATTGTCTCGCCGGTTAGCTCAGTCGGTAGAGCATTTGAACGGTAGTCCGAAGGTCCCGGGTTCGAGCCCTGGTCTGGCTGCACATTTTTCTAGCCCTGTGACATTTGGCGCCAAAATGTCACAGGGCTAGAAAAATGTGCAGCAAGACTGGGGCTGGAACCTGGGACCTTCGGACTACAGTTCAAATGCTCTACCGACTAAGAGAACCGTACAGACAATGCAACATCAATCTACCTGTTAGATATCCATAAACCATGACACACTCCCCCTACAGACTGAAATTCGTATATGTAATATGTAAGTAAATATGTAAGTAAATATGAAGTAAATTTGTATGTAAACATGTAAGTAAGTAAGTAAATAAATAAGTAAATAAGTAAGTAAGTAAGTAAATAGGTAAATAAATAAATAAGTAAATATGTAAGTAAATATGTAAGTAAATATGAAGTAAATATGTATGTAAACATGTAAATAAGTAAGTAAATAAATAAGTAAATAAGTAAGTAAGTAAGAAAATAGGTAAATAAATAAATAAGTAAATATGTAAGTAAATATGAAGTAAATATGTAAGTAAACATGTAAGTAAACATGTAAGTAAATATGTAAGTAAATTGTAAGTAAATATGTAAGTAAATATGTAAGTAAATATGTAAGTAAACATGTAAGTAAACATGTAAGTAAATAAATAAGTAAATAAGTAAGTAAATATGTAAGTAAACATGTAAGTAAACATGTAAGTAAACATGTAAGTAAATATGTAAGTAAATATGTAAGTAAACATGTAAGTAACATGTAAGTAAACATGTAAGTAAACATGTAAGTAAACATGTAAGTAAACATGTAAGTAAACATGTAAGTAAACATGTAAGTAAATATGTAAGTAAACATGTAAGTAAACATGTAAGTAAATATGTAAGTAAACATGTAAGTAAACATGTAAGTAAACATGTAAGTAAATATGTAAGTAAATATGTAAGTAAATATGTAAGTAAATATGTAAGTAAACATGTAAGTAAACATGTAAGTAAACATGTAAGTAAATATGTAAGTAAATATGTATGTAAACATGTAAGTAAATATGTATGTAAATATGTAAGTAAATATGTAAGTAAATATGTATGTAAATAAGTAAGTAAATAAATAAATAAGTAAATAAGTAAGTAAGTAAGTAAATAGGTAAATAAATAAATAAATAAATACATATTACTAAGTACCTTCGGGTATAAGGTCCCATTACATTTCCCATTATAATAATAAACCCCTATTGCCGACAGTGTTGGTGACGAGACCGTAAACAACCGCTAAATTATTGTTTAAATTGCTGTAGAAGGATCATGGATAAATCACACCATATTGCTATTACAAGAGTCGGGGGTGAGGGGGATATATGTGGGAATTGATTGATCAGGTCACCATTTTGCTATTTAAGTGCACATTGACGAATGAAATCCACTACTAGAATAATATATTTAAATCTTAAGAGTTGTTTAGATGGGACCTATGAGCTTGTTTATGCGGACAGTAATTCCCCCCACCACCCCCATGTCCACCCATCCACCCACACCACCCAACCCACACCTCTAGTAAGAGAACCTTACAGGAGGCTGGGAGACCCTCCCAATCCTAGTGATAGTCCTCCTTGGGAGAGGGGCAAGAACAGGAGGAGGGCGGTCCTGGGGCAGAACGGCCCTTCCACGACGGACAACTGGAATTCCAGCGTATCCAAAGCGAACAGGAGGACGGGAAACCCTGCTGGACCTTCTAACTCCTGCAGGAACAGGGACATCATGGAGCGCCATGATACCCGGGGGTGCAGGGTCAGCAGGAACAGCCCTTACGATACCCCCAAAGATACCGTGAGGAGGACAACGCGGGACCACAACAGCTGCGTTCTCAACAATACCTACAGACGTATCGTGAGAAGGACAAGGCAGGGGAACCACAGCTGCTGCCACAACCTCTACCCCCAAAGGCACAGAGCAACCAACAACAACAGACCTGTCTGCACGACGTAACGGATTCGGACTGAGCTCCTCCTGACCCCGCACCTGAAAAGACACAAAATTTACACCATATCAAATAAGAGCTGTCGGAGAACAGCGCAGCTCGACTATTCGATTTTTCAGAGAATAATAAATTATATAGCTAGTATATACCATCAGGCAACTCGGGGAATCTGGCACTTTTTTATTGTGGCCTCGTTTCATTTTTTTTATCGATATTTCATCTGTGTATCTGAATTCAATCTAAACTGTTTTATATGTAAATGAATGAGTTCAAATTAAAATATTAATATCTAAATAATGGAAGATAAAATGAAAACAATTCACCTCACCCTGTCCTTCATGTGAGGGGAGCCCATAAACCAATGGGGGGGTTGGGGTGTGGTGTGTGTGGGGGTTGGGGGGGGGGAGGTGGCGGTTGTTCATGCAACATTCAACATAGCTATATATGAGTTAAAAAATACAAAATATTGAGTTCCGAGAGGGCGAGGGCGGGGGAGAGACAGAAAAAAAAATCTTTTTAAAAAATTCCAGTTTCGAGTTGGGGGTGTGCGTGTGTGTGTGGGGTTGGGGGAATTGACAAAAACAACAGACATATAGAAAAAAAATAGAGTTTTGATTGTGGGAGTGTGGGGAAAGAGGAGGGGGGTTGTGGGGAGGGGGCAACATATATGTGTAAGAAGCTATGTGTAAGCGGGAGTGGGCAACATGTATGTAAGAACTGACAAAAGTAAGAGATAAATATGTAAAAAACAAGAGGCCCAAGAGGGCCTGTAGACGCTCTACTTGTATGAAGTGATTCAAAAACATAAACATGATAGAGGCCAACCCAAGAAACATGTTTCCTATATATAACTCTATGTAAACTTTTGGTTATCGTGGTGGCCATTTTGAATCATTTTGATTATTTGACGATAATGAAAAACACAAACTGTATAGAGGCTAACCCAAGGAACATGTATATGACATTTCACAAGAATGGAATAAATGGTTTAGGAGAGGTCCTTTGAAATTTCCTTAAATTTGACCTAGTTTTAGCCATGGTGTAATTTTTAACCTTTTACTATATAACTCTTATGTAAATTTTGGGTCGACATTGCGGCCATTTTGATTATTTGACGATAACGAAAAACACAAGCTTAATAGGGGCCAACCCAAGAAACATGTATATGATATTTCAGTAGAATGGAATCAATGGTTTCGAAGGAGATGTCATTTGAAATTTACTTAAATTTGACCTAGTTTTAGCCATGGTGGCCATCTTGGATGACTGGCGGCCGAAAAAAACACAAATCTGAGAGGGACTATCCCAAATATCATTGTGCTTAAGTTTCATCAAAATCTTTCAGGCGGTTTCACAGAACATGTAATTTTTAACCTTTTCCTATATAACTCGGTAAAGTTTGGGTCGCCGTGGCGGCCATTTTGATAATTTGACGATAACGAAAAACACAAACTTGATAGAGGCTAACCCAAGGAACATGTATATGATATTTCACAAGAATGGAATAAGTGGTTTCGGAGATGTCGTTCGAAATTTCCTTAAATTTGGCTTAAATTTAAACGACTGGCGGCCGCGAAAAACAAAATCTGAGAGGGACTATCCCAAATATCATTATGATTAAGTTTCATCAAAATCCTTCAAGCGGTTTCAGAGAAGATGTCATTTTTAACCTTTTCCTAAATAACTCTTATGTAAACTTTGAGTCGCCGTGGTGGCCATTTTGATTATTCGCCGATAACTAAAAAAACACAAACTTGATAGAGGCCAACCCAAGGAGCATGTAAATGATATATCACTATCAGTAGAATGGAATACGTGGTTTCGGAGATGTCGTTTGAAATTTCTTTAAATTTGACCTAGTTTTAGCCATGGCGGCCATCTTGGATGACAGACTGCCGCGAAAAACATAAATCTGAGAGGGATCTTTCCAAGTAACATTGTGATGACGTTTCATCAAAAGCCTTCAAGCGGTTTTAGAGGACATGTCGATTTTATAAAATTGCTAACAGACAGACAGACGAAATGTGTTTCCAGAGTGCGGGGAGAGGAGATGGAAGAGGTGGGGCATACAACATACATATGTGTAAAAATCCATGTGTAACAATTGACTAAAACAACACAGAAATACAAACAAAAAAAAAGTGAAACTGACACATTTTAAGGGCTATCATAATTTGGTAATCCATGGGAGCTCATGGACTACAGGAACCGAAATTGCTTATGCAGCCCTTAAGATAATATGCTATAAGGAAGCCCATGGCCAAATTTGCTTGTGCTAGGATAAGAAATTAAGAGATATAGACTTGTAAACACAGTGTACACACAAACCTTGATGTGGGACGCCGACCCCGGGGTGATTACATAAGCTCTCTTATTCTTCGAATAGTCAAGCTAAAAAACTTCCATAATACGATTCGAGATGCAAGCTTATTTACAAACAAAATTTGAATCAAATTTTCTGAGTATGAAAGGGGCCATAATGTTGTTATAATAAAAGCATGAGTTGTAGAACCTGGCTGCATGATGTTTTCTAATGATGCCGAATAATATATGTGAAGTTTCAATCCATTATATAAAGCAGTTTTGGAGATACAGGCTTACATACAAAACTACCCATACACAGACAATGCACATCGCATAATTAAACAAGCCAAAAGTGAATGGATTGATGGACAACTTGCCATCACATAAAAAAAACTCTTAAATTTGCATAACACATACTTTTTTTTCGTTTGTTTTCAGATGTGAAACAAAAATTGGAAAGTGTTTCAGGGGCTATGATGTTTTATGCATAACTTTTGTTGGGCAATAGTTGTTTGCTTGAAAGTTTATTTTTAGCACATGTTAGGCCATATATGATGGTAAATTTTTGTGGTAGAGGCAGACCATCCCATTTCTCCAGGGTAGTACCGATTACCTCCCGCCATCTGCAAGAATCAACAATTTTTCACTTGACAAAAATACAAAACGTCAAAAGGCGCTTGACAGACAGACAGTTGGACCGATGGACAAAGCAGTGGTTATATATGCTCCCAACATTTAGCTATGGCTATATATGCTGGCTTTTCCGACATTTTTCAGGGCGCAAAAAAGTCTTGAATATCTTAATGGTTAGTAGCGCCGACAAGAAATTTTAAAAGTAAAAATCTCAAGGGGCCGTAACTCCATCAAATATCAACAAACCGGAAAAAAACGCAATAGGCACAACTTGAGAAATCATAGCAATATGCTTCCTGCTAACATGGCGTAACAAAAAAAAAAACATTTGAAAAAAAAAAGCAATTGAAAAATCGGAATAAAAATGAAGGCCCTTGGCCAGTACACCTAAAAATCATCAGCTCCAAAAAGTAGGTCAAGGTCATAGATGAACTCCATGCGTCCAAAAAGATGCACTACCCAAGACACAACTATAAAATAGGATATAAAAAAAAAAGGCAATATATAAAAATAAAATTAAAAGTGTAAATGTCAAATAAAATGGGTTTTATGTCCCATTTACACATCACATTGATTAAGGTGTTTGCTCACTCGGCAATGCCGGGCATTATGTGTGGACTCTTCCATCATAATTTTGATAGAGCATCATCAAAAAAAAAACTGACCGATCAGTGACCAGAAATAAGATATAGGTACTAATATATTCTGGTAGATGATAAACTCTGTCTTCGATGTTCAACCAATTTATGTTAAAATTTAGGTACCCGGTATCTACGGTGCGATACTTTTAAAACCCAGACATCTCCAAATTGTTAATGACGTTGCGTTGTAAACCTTCGCCTCTCAGAGCTGCGGGTTCGAATCCCATTGGGAGCTCCACTTGTGAGGAAGTGTTGATTCTGATGGCAGGAGGTGTACAGTATTCAGGGGCGTTCCTGGGGCTAATTTAGGTATACGCACCATCGAGTTTTGGATTCACAAATGTGCCTAACACCACTATACCTTCAGTTTTATTGCATTTTTCGCATTTTTAGCCTTTTTTATTTGTTTGCTTCTTTAATAGCCTGTACGCACGTGCGTCAGTGTGTATGCCCGGGTACGCCCCTGGTACTGGTTCTACCAAGGAAAAGTGGGGGGTCTGCCTCCACCACAAAAAATCAACCATCATGTATAACCTTACATTTGTTGAAAATTACGTAAAACACCCAACAAACAAACCTTTTATAAACAATGCATATTTCATGAACATTCATATTGATTAAAATTGAATCATAATTATATATGTATTTTTTAAAATCAAAATCTTGAAAATTATCGTCGTTTTACTCTGCAAAAGGGTTTTCTTTTACTATAGAATCTAATCCGAGCCTTCTCTGACCCTAAAAGCCTTTTTTTATTATTATTTTTTCTTTGCAGCTTTATACACAGCCAAATGAAATATCGAAAATCGTAAAAAGGGCTGGCAAGGTCAGAGAAGGCTCGGATTATATAGAACCTAATGATAAAAACCTAGCAACACAAATGTTATCACCTACTAAAAATAGAAGTTCAACATCTATGCTATCAAAATTATAAATTCCTTTTAACATTCGTCCATAATTCTTCCAAACCACCTCCAGTCCCTTTAATGAACTAGATATGCTTGTTGTCTAGTAAATTGGCTAAAGTTGTTGCCCTTTGCATATCTGATAAGGCTCAATGGATGGGCGGTTGTGCATTAATTAGTTTAGGGATCAGAGTTGTGGATGGGTGGCGAGGAGGAGGCACAAGAAATGCGATCCGAGTCTGATATTGAAATAGAAAATAGTGCATTTGGGGTCGAAAAATTGTATTGGTGAACTATATTTTTCAAGAAGAAATCACCAACAAAAAAAATATTAGGTCAAAGTTTCTGTAGAATGAATGCGTGTGCACGTGATTTAACACACGTGCGTCAAACGCCCACGCTTATGCCTGCGACAGAAACATCCAAGGACACCAGCACATTTTGGGTAGTGGAAACATAATTTGGTAACATACTGAGCCTGAGGTGGCCAAACACAAATATTCTGACCTGTCCCCCAACCCCACCCACTCAGATTATTGGCCCATTTTTATACCTCTGGAGATAAAAATAAAATCCCGCCAAAACTTTACTGGCTCAACAAACTGGTTGAATAAACTCTATGACGTTTTTGAATGTGTAAACCAAATATTTGACAACGCTATAGGCATGTGTGATGCGACCTCATAATAATAATAATGATGCATTTGATAAAAATAAAATGTCTCACCTCACGCCAAAACTGACGTAAGTTGCTGGACCAGGCAGAAACTCCTTCCAAAACTCGCTGCAACGCGGAGGCAAGCCAAACAAACATACCTTCAGAATATGTGAAGATATGTGAAGATTAAACTTAATAATAAACTAGATACAAACACAACTCAGGCTCAGGCAATTCGTGGAAGTTCTTGAGAGAGCTACGTGACAAGTCAGGTATAATTCTCAAGAAAGAAAACGCGCGAAATTTTTCTTTATATAGTGAGCGAATATCCCAATCGTGCAAACTCGCTCATTTCCGTAGATCATCATTATTTTTGAAAAAGTTCCGATTGCGAACATACTACACTGTTTCCAATCGTTAGCGTCATGGTGATATCACGAATGTACGGTGCAAATGTTTTCCGGTAAAAAAAAAAAAAAACATATTTAGGGAAAAAAAAGTAGATTTGATTATCTGTGAATTTTGGGCTCATTCATGGTCAGATAGGTGTGTTGTTACTTTCTGGTCATAGAGCCAGCTTTTGTGGTCAAATGCTTCACCTGCAAGGTATAAAACCACCAATCATTTCCTTTATTGAAGCCAGTGTTAAAATGTCACATTTTCATGGTTATTTGCTGCAGCTTCAACTCAGTATGAATAATGCAGCAGTGTAATTTTCATATAGGAAAGTAGTGTTGCATTTGAAAATTCACCAGAAAAGGTGGGATCATAAAACATGTAAAAAAGTTCTTGTTTGTTAACTAAACATATCAAGGGTACAGCTGTTCCATTGATAGTTGCTGACACAGCGTATCCATCCATCCATTTATCTAGCTATCTAGCTATCTAACCATCTATCTGTGTATACTGCAACACCCCATTTCGAAAATTATGTGCTGGGCATAAGAGTGTGCCGTGTGGTTGCGAGTATCTAAACGATGATAAGAAAAACAGAAAGAACACAATAAAAGGTGAAGTTGAAATAAAGTTGAAAGTATTACCTTTGTTAAAAAGTCTGATAAGAACAAGGTGACTTTAATGAAATTAAAAGTATTTGATAGCGTTTTTAGCTATATATAATAATATTTTATTGCAAATATGTTACAATACATCAATTTCAACATCACAATATTCATAGCAACATATGCAAATGGATTGCACTAGAAATTATTACAACATTAGTTACAGTTCTCTCCATCGTGGCTGAAAAGGTGTACGTGATGATATCGGTTTGAAATTGTAAAAATACATTTACATATGAAATTGATAGGGAAAAACGAAGAAGAAGAAAAATCAAACAGACTGAAAATTAACCATCTAAACAAATAATGCTCAACTCCATCACCATCACCACATATACAATCATGGAGTAAGTGTAAGTATACTTACTCCCTGATACAATTGAAATCATCCCTCAAATGATTAAGATAGAAATCAGCGTTTAAATTGCTGCAATTGTTTTGTAAACGCGCATGTAGAACTGAAAGGTATCTATCACCCAATATCTATTACTGGGGGTACTATCGGTGGTTTAAAGTATTTTAAGTCTAGTTTAAAACTCGGAAATGATGATGCTTCGCGAATGTTAATATCATGTTCGTTCCAAAATTTTAGAGATGACGGTAAGACTGAACTCGAAAAAAAATCTGTTTTTCTAGGTAAAGTAACGAAGTTGGAACCGTTTCTCACGTTATAAGGATTCGATTCTAAAATAGTTGCAGGGAATATTTCATTCAAGTAACTCGGTACAACTTATAGGTAAATATCAACTTTTGGATTTCTTCTATCGGACAGAGAGACCCAACCAATTTCAGTTAACAATGTTAACAACACTCTTGCACCTTCATTATTATTATTCGGATCTTCACCAAACTGCTATTTATCGAAAAAATAGCAGTTTGGTAAAGATCCAATCCTTTATTACGATTTAAGAATGAGGAAGAGTCTTGTAAAATAATAAACGAATAAAACAAGTAATTTTAACAATACTATAAGTATAACAACAATATTACTTTTAAACCGCATGAACTATGTGTATTTTAAACACACTACAATGTTTTACGTTTATATGCCATGATTGTAGCAATAAACGGTTTTATTCCATTCTATCGACGGTGCATGGTAGGTTGCGTACGGTGAACTAATATGCGCATGGAATTCTGGGTAAAAATTCCAAACAAGATGGCGGAAATATGTGAATTTATTCGTGATAAATTTGGATATTCTGAGATCATTTCATCGTGGCAAGGATTTGTACAAATCTACAAATCCTTGATCGTGGCAGGTAAATTTTGTAATACTAATCGACTCAAAATAAATTCTTCTTTCAACATGTGCATATATAATATACAAACGATGCTGTTAAAAAAGGGGTATAACTGGATATAGAAAAGGGCCATTTTCACAGAAAAGGACAGAAAAGGGTTTGGTGGCACAGAAAAGGGCCGATTAAATGCACAATTTTAACTTGTCTTGATTAAAAAGTTATTTAAAACGTTTAATAATGATAATAAACACGATTGACAGTGGAAAAAAAAAAAGTAAGTAAGCAGATATTGAGCATAACCAAATAACTGGCTGACTTTTATTCAGTGAAATGTATACATGAAAACATGAGGATAGACCCTAAGTAGTATGTAGGAATACATTCATGAGTTTGAAAAAAAAAAGTTTTAATTATTATATGTAAATAAAGTGGGACCCACATTAGCGCATTAGGTTTTCACCACAGTATGTATTGCGAAATATGTATTCATAATTTTGATAGAGCATCATCAATAAAACTGACCAATCAGTGACCAGAAATAAGACCTATCTAATTCATTCTGGTAGGTGATAAACTCGGTCTTTATCCTTGATGTTCAACCAAGTTTACTGTTAAAATTAAGGTATCTACAATGTGGTTCTTTTAAAACCCTGCATATTTCATGCACATTCATGCAAACTGATTCAACATACATATCTGTCAAAATCAAAATCTTGAAAATTATTATCTTTTTACTTGGTCAAAGATTTTTATTTTACTATAGAACCTAAGGATAAAAACCGAGTAACACAAATTTTATCACCTACTGAAAATAAGATAAAATCTCAACATCTCTGCAATGAAAAATTATGAATAGCCTGCTTAGCTCAGTCGGGAGCGTGATCGACCACTTCACGCTCACGCATACTATTATTACCGTGAGTGTAATTTTAGTTTGGGCTGTGAGTTCAAACGCACAAAGCGGATTTCCTTTTTTTGTAACGCGATTGAATTCCGTTAAACAATCTTGCTTTTAATTAGTAAATTTTCAATAATGTTTAGTGTGTAATGTTTGCGAACATAATTATTGTGTGTTTTATAAGCTAAAAGTTACGGACAGTGTCCCTTTAATATATGTTCACATGCTACTGCTACTGGACAGAAAAGGGTTTGTGCGGCACAGAAAAGGGCCGATTAAATGCACAATTTTAACTTGTCTTGATTAAAAAGTTATTTAAAACGTTTATTAGTGATAATAAACACGATTGACAGTGAAAAAAATAAAATATTTTTGATGTTAATATCATTTATATATGTTCACATGCTACGGCTACTGGACAGAAAAGGGTTTGGTGGCACAGAAAAGGGCCGATCAGATGCACAATTTTAACTTTTCTTGATTAAAAAGTTATCTAAAACGTTTAATAGTGATAATAAACACGATTGACAGTGAAAAAAATTTAAAAAATATATTTTTGATGTTAATATCATTAATATATGTTCACATGCTACTGCGAAAAGGACAGAAAAGGGTTTGTGCGGCACAGAAAAGGGCCGATTAAATGCACTAGTAAAGCTTATTTTGAATAAAAGATGATTTAAAATGATAATAAACACTTTATATATATTTTTTTTATTGCTAATAACAGGGTTTCCCCCAGAAAATTTTGAAGGCATGTTGTTCTGACATTACATTTACGAAACTGGGCTTGAAAAAAATAGTGCCTATTAATGGCAAAATGGCAAAATAACATACTTTTATGATTTTTGTGCAAAAGGAACAAGAATCACCATAGTAGAAATTCTATTTTTCTTCTTTTAAATCTGTTATTCATGCAAATTAAGAAAATATTAAGGCATGTTGCTCTGATTAAGGCATGTTGTTTTTCCTTTCTTTTCCAGGAAACCCTGTAATAATATCATTTTGCTAATAATATCATTTATATATGTATTAATATACAAAAATGCAAATTAAGAGAGCGTTTTGTTACAGATGGATAAAAAAATAAATGTTATAAATTTTAAATTATTTATCAAAATGAATTTACTTTTTTTTAAATTTATTTATTTATCCATCTGCATCCAGGCCACACCACGAGGAGGCGCTCTTATCATGGCCCGCCCGTCCCATCTTCTATATACAATATTTACATCTTATTTACAGTCGGCGTGTAACACACTAGGTATGGTTAAAACCACCCATTACCGACGTTCACAGTCTAAATACAATATTTACATCTTATTTACAGTCGGCGTGTAACACACTAGGTATGGTTAAAACCACCCATTACCGACGTTCACAGTCTTCTTTTCGCACTTGGAGTTTTGGAAGGTGTCCTTGATTTTTCTGCCCTCTTCCGTTTTGTCTGATGTGGCTTTCTGCCCGCCGATGCTGTTTATCGCGTTGGTCTTGGGAAATTTGCGACCAGTGGTCGATATCTATTTGATGGTGACAGAATCTGTCTACGAGTTTACAATTGCCCATATCTCGCAAAGCCCTACATCTTTCTTCAAGCTCTCCCATAACTATATCGTAAAATATGTTTATGAATGTGGGCAAGTCTTTTGCTTTCCAGTTTGTTGCGGATTTCAACACATAATTCGCGCTTTCACAATTGTTATTTGTCCATGATGGTTTAATTTTATCTTCTCTTACTGGACCTATTAAGAAGTTTATTTTCAAAGTATGGGCTAAATTTCTTTTCCCCGACACGCTCGTCTTTTGATTCAATTATTTTCCTTATACTTTCCAAACGATACAATCTATGTTTCAATATTTTGTCCTTGTTGGCGACCATTTCAATACAGCACCTGTATCTAAGTTCAGTGCTCCTAAACTCATTGCCGACTAGATGTGTGGAGAACGAGTTGAATAAACAATCACCGTCGCCAGTACTACGCAGTGCAGTTTTGTTAGAAGTATGGATGTTTTTCAGAATCGAATTTGCGACAGGATCTTGTGTGTGGTTTGTGAAATCACTGTGGATGGAATCAATCAGTGTAACGTTATTTAAGAACAGTAGAACTCTGTTGACATGCCTTCACGGGAGCAATGTTTCAGACGTTCAACCCCCATCAGGTGTTGAACGTGTGTTTGTTGCGTCTATCGTGCACAGAGGGTTATTTCTAAATCCTAAGCATTATGACGACGACATGGTTCATCCCGGATACAAGGAAGGAGGACTTAAAGTGCTAAGAGACATGATACACCGTAGTTTCAGTAAAACGTTGTAACTGTACTTTCATATAAATCAGAATTGCCTATGCAAATATATGTATAAATATCTTTTTAATAGTTATATGTGCTTTAATATACAAACATATGCAATAAATAGTATCAGGCCCCGACACTAAGGCACGTCCGAACGACATTCACTGCCTGTACCTAGGTCCGGGCTTGCGAATGTCCCAGGAACATGCCCGACCGGTCGTGTACAATAAGAAAGGGATATTTACCCATAAGAAATGTTCTTTTAAAATTCCATTTAGTTCTGCGTGTAAAATACGTTTCACTCTCACAAAAACGATGAAGCCGTAGTTTGTTTTTACAATATAGATTCACCTAACGTAATGCGCATGCGCGACGGCTTCCCGAATTATTTATAACACGCGGGTTTTCCATTCTCCATGCAGCGATAAAACTAACTGTAAAGGGAGTTAACTCTGTGTGTATTTTAACATGTCGTAAAATATTGTCAAAGGTTTAGACACATCGTTTAATATCTAATCGATGCATACGATAATATACGCCTGTAACGAGTGCTAGCTAGATATTTTGCACATTTCAATTGAAAGTCGATCCTATTTTATGTGAAACAATATTGCGACATTTGAGACTCATTTCCATTTTGTTGTCATACGGCAACCGCATTTGCCGATTTGTCAGTGTTGATTTCTCCTTTCGAGATGTAACTTGGTCAGGGCACATGAATCTTGGGTCAGGGCTAGTAGGTTCTGCATCTACTAGCCCGACCGGGCTAGTTGAAAAAAAAGTTAGTGTTGAGGCCTGAGTATGTTCCTGAATCCGTTTCGTTATTACTGCATTTATCAAAATAGTTTATGTATAAAGAGAACACGGCTATGCTACCTGTCTATCATTATTTAAAGAGGCACTACCTATATCTAAGTGATTTTTAATGTAAAATATTAAATACTCAATATTACTGCATTTATATGTATACAAAGCTATTTTATGAATATTCTAAGAAGAAACATGGTTCGTATTCCAGTTCTGTAAATTATTAATTATGATCAAAACAATATCTTGAATAAAATGCTGCCCAGCCGTTTATTCCTGCCGGAGAACTACGAGTTTTTACGATTTTCTCGGACATGCGATTCAGTTGAACGAAAACAAACTATTTTGGGAAAGTTCTGATAGTAAACAAATCGATCGGAACTCTTCGCCAATCCGACGGGGCAGTTCCGATTGTAAACGAATAAGATCGAAAATCTCCGCAATCGGCTTGTCTAAAACAATTACGAATACAATTTCAAAAATCCGATCTTCCTTTTTTCCCCAGCAAAATTCATATTACATGGGGTGAAATTATTGCCATTTACCTTTTTCATAGTCCTCTTTATAATTAAGTAAAGTTTATATCAATTGATGGACAAAAATATATAGGTAGTGCCTCTTTAACTATTTACTGTATAAATAATATTAACTCTGGCATACTAGGCCATCAATTGAAATTACCTCACAGAAGATACAGTTAGTCTTGCAATTTTCAGAGCACACAGAACAAGCGTACGTTTTACCCATTGTAATAACAAGTGAACTATTTCTTTTACTTTAACATGTTTTTATATTGCTAAAAATATACGGAATTTCTTGTTTCACTAATTAAAGTCGATATAATGTTTGTCGGCAAAAAAGAGTGATAAACAAAATCCAATCAATTTCTTTTACGTGCTTGTACGCTAATTGAGAGATTTGCGATTAACCAATTAACACATCTGATGATTGACCATTAGAGGACATTAACAAATGTGTGATAATCCTAATAACCATCTCAGATGTAATGCAATTAAAGGAGGTGTGATATACAGGTCATTCAATCAAGAATAGTAGACTAGCGTTGAATTATCAAAATTAAACAGACCCTTTTCTGTACCGCTGCGTCCTTCTTAATAGCAGAATAAAACAGATTCAATGAATTATTTCAAATAAAAACTTAAAACCCTCAATATAGTGTTTATTATCAATATAAACCGTTTTGTATCAGTTTTTATTCAATTTAAATAATCATAATGCATTAATCGGGCCCTTTTCTGTACTGCCGTGTCCTTTTCAAAATGGCAGAAGAAAACAGATTCTCAATGATATTATTGCCTGTCCGGTCACATTGATTTCGTAATAGCATGAGGACATACATGTATATTAATGATATTACTAGCAATAAAAACATAAAACTATTTTGTTCTTTTTTAATAAATAAAAGTGTTTATTATCAATATAAATCATTTTAAACCACCTTTTATTCAATATAAGGTATACTAATGCATTTAACAAGCCCTTTTCTGTCCGGCGATGTCCTTTTCGCAGTAGCATGTGAACATATATTAATGATATTAACATCAAAAATATATTTATTTTTTTTCACTGTCAATCGTGTTTATTATCACTATTAAACGTTTTAATAACACATGGTTTAAAAAACGTTTTAAATAACTTTTTAATCAAGACAAGTTAAAATTGTGCATTTAATCGGCCCTTTTCTGTGCCGCACAAACCCTTTTCTGTCCAGTAGCAGTAGCATGTGAACATATATTACTGATATTAACATTAATTTTTTTTTTTTTTTTTTTCACTGTCAATCGTGTTTATTATCACTAATAAACGTTTTAAATAACTTTTTAATCAACACAAGTTAAAATTGTGCATTTAATCAGCCCTTTTCTGTGCCACCAAACCCTTTTCTGTCCTTTTCTGTGAATTCAGCCCTTTTCTATATCTAGTCATACCTGTTTAAAAGCATGAAACCTTCCCAACAGATTCCGTTCGGAAAGTCCAGTCTTAAATGTGCAATGATCAATACACGTTGATGCTCGCATATACGAACGATTTCAAAAGAGCATGAAAGTTTAGTAGCCAGTAGTTGTGTACTGGACTGGGGAGCACTGACATCATAGGATTTTATATATAGTACATGTTAGCAGTTGACAATCTTATGACATAGCAGCCAACAGTAGATAGTCACTAGCATCTTCTTTCTTGTTTGTGAAGTAAACAACAGACTCTACACCATTTTGTGCGGTGCAAAGAATTACAGGAATACACCTTTTACCGGAATACACCATAGAATTACCGGAATCGACTTTTTAATTAACGGAATACACCGAAACAGACTTTTTTATAAATGATATATTATAAAATATTGATAGAATACATTTGTTAGGGTGCATAGAATTACCGGAATCCACCTATTTACCGGAATCTACCTGAATTACCGGAATCCACCATAGAATTACCGGAATCGACTTTTTTATTAACGGAATTGACTTTTTAATTACCGGAATCGACTATTTATGATCTAAATTGGCGTAAATGTATAGTTAATTAAGTAATATATTAATGAATATGTTTTTTTGTGACATTAATTATCGAAAGATACCGGAATATGACCTGAGAATGACCGAAATAGACTGTTATAAAAAATGTATTAGTGAAAAATACCGAAATAGACTTTTGTAATACTAAGATGCGCCCTGTTCAGGGCTGTACAAATAATTTTTTTAGTCACTAGTCCAGGACTAGTCACCCTGTCAAAAATTGTGAATAGTCCCAAAAAATGGACACAAGTCCTGAATTTTTTCGATTTCTCAATATGTTAAAACAGCGTCTTGCATACTCATTACAATTCATTACACACAGTAAAGGGAACAATCCTTATTTACTCTTCAGACAATTAATGTATGTTTCAGTGGTATAGATTGTGGACTGCCATTGGATGAAACAGTAGCAATAGTAAGATAGAAGAAGTATAGATATTGAGTTTCATATTACAGTTCAGATAATCATTTAATGGAAAGAAAAAAGTCATAACTTTATATAGGTAAGGGGCTACAGATGAGATTCTTAACTTTATTACCATTTTAACTAATGCAAAAAATAAATAACATGTGAATCAACATAAACATTTTATTTTTATGTTTTTGTCCACTACACCAGATGATTTTGACTTTTTGATTGGCTGTGTATCACATTCTACATTTTTCCTCTTTTATTTTTACTTTCACTTTCGCTTTCACTCTGAAAATTTTCCTTATTTTTAACACTGAAAAAGTTCAACAAACTCATTTTTGAAATGTAAACGTTAGCACTGCCGAATACGAAATCAAACTGAGAATGTGTATCAGTTTGTTTTGTTTTTATTTTATTTGTTTGACAACTCAATTCTTCGAACGTAATTAGTACACTAACTATGCACAAACCGTTACCCCACCCGCCTTTCAAGTCTGTTACAATTACGCTCAACAATACGCTGAGAAACAATAAAAAATCACACCTACCGTTTCATATCAAACATGCTTCCATTAACAAACGTCCTGAGATTCTTTACTCATCGAAAGATTGCCGACAAATCGGCCTGACTGCGAATCAATCAATGTGTTCATGTTATTGTTTCAGTGTATCGCCATTTTCAGCTCACCACGTGACAAACAGGTAATCACGTGACGAACATGTGATTAACATGTGGTAGTCGTTTCATTGGCTAGCGGGTCTGGATTAAAATAGATCGGGTCAATTGATTGGATAATGTCGACAAGGCCCACTGTCAGTTTAAGTAATTTGGAGGCGGGACTTCCGGCATGGTTGATTGTTGATAAAATTGCCCGGGGTATTGGATGATCGCCGCTGTGGATGCTAATTGCATTACATAAGCGAGTGCAATTAAAGGATTACGTTGAGAAGTGTGCTGGGGTTGTTTTATGACAGGTGGCCGACATTGTAAATTTGACAAATCTGGGACTGAAATCTTTCAAACAGTGACACGCCCGACTTTCTCTTTTTCTAAAATTGTACTAGTCCGGGACTGAAATCTTTGAAAAAGTGACACGCCCGACTTTGGTTTTGGACTAGTCCCGGGCGTCGGGCTATAGGATTTGTACAGCCCTGCTGTTACGTCAGCCAACATATCTTTTATTTGAGTGTAACAAATAAAAATTATGTTGTTTCCGGTTAGTACCATTGAGGAGGTGTAACTAGGACTTGGTGGTATAAATTGAAATTATTTATTATATATACGGGTGCGTCATATAAACTTCCATATTTTTCACCAAATTTAAACATGTGTGATAACGTAACTTGGAGCCAATTGGACTCATTACCACACAACTGGATCGAGACCGCACTAAATAAACAATCCCCGTCCCCAGTCGTTCTTCTGGGATTACCCATGCAATCGTGAACAAAACAATCCATAATCTCCGCTGCAACAGCATCAACCTCCGGGTATTCCGATGTTGCTGCGGTGACACTTAACACGGCTTTAAACATGGACTTCTTCACAACTGCTGTCTTCAACTGCAGGAAGCTTTTGGAACTGGCAGCCTGACAGAAGTAAATATTCTTACCATTACACTGGGAATTGATGTTATTAATATTAAACTAAATGCATAAGCTATTGTTTTATTATTAATGTAAATACTGATTTATTAAAGGGACACATGAAAATCTTACAAATTGAGAACCTGTGTATTAAATCTTGTCGCGTTTAGCACGTGCTGTTGTTATTACAGCACGTGTTATAAGTACGGCCGTATGCATCTGCATGCTTTGTATATTAAATCATCATGTCACTTATTTTCCGTTATAAATGTTTTAAGATATGTCACTGATTGCTTCTTTTTTTTTAATGCAGAGGCATAAATCACTGTTAAATGTAATTAAATAATATTATTGCAGTAATAAATATTTTTCGGCTATACATATTTTAAAACATATAACATACCAAAATTCAAGTCTTACGCATTGAGAACCTGTGTATTACATCAATCGCGTTTAGCACGTCACTTATTTTCCGCAATAAATATTTAGTCTTATAAGAGTGAAATAGGTTCTTGACATGTGCACAAAGGCGTGAACATGAAACAATGTATATTGCGTGTATCAACAATTATACTGTATTTATTATTATGACACAGTAAAAGAGGTCAAAAACTAATGCAAACATCATCATCATCCGTAAAGGAAATTTTATTAGCAATTTATTTGTTAGCAATATTCATAAAATACGAAAAAAATAAATAAATATATAAAAAACAACATATTTTATAAAGTATATATCATTATTAGTACATTATCTTTAGTCTTCTAATACTGTAACTAATGTATTCTATCAATATTTTATAATATATCAATTATAAAAAGTGGATTCCGGTAATTCAGGTAGATTCCGGTAGATTCCGGTAGATTCCGGTAAATAGGTGGATTCCGGTAATTCTATGCACCGCATTTGTTACAGTATTAGAAGACTAAAGATAATGTACTAATAATGATGGGTATGACTGAAAAGCGAAAAGGGTCTTTGTCGCGAAAAGGGCATTCAAGCTACGAAAAGGGCCTGTTTTATGCAAAGTGCATCAATATTGTTTGGTTTTGGTGATTTAAATGTGAAGAATGTGTAATTATACTAAGAATAAAATAAGAATATACTAAATAAAAGATTTTAGAAAGTCTTTATTCCTCAAAAATACGTATGTATAGCGACAATTATCAGCTACGAAAAGGGCCGGTCTGCGAAAAGGGCCCCGTTTTATACATAGTGCATCAATATTGTTTGGTTTTGATGATTAAATGTGAAGAATGTGTAATTATACTAAGAATATAATAAGAATATACTAAATAAAAGATGAAAGAATGTCTTAATTCCTCAAAAATATGTATATATAGCGACAATTATCAGCTACGAAAAGGGCCGGTCTGCGAAAAAGGGCCCCGTTTTATTTATTATAAATATGTTTATGTAATATAGTGATTTGTTTCATGTAACTTTGTTTTTCATCAATAGAAGTAATAAAAAAATGTGTGCTTTTCAAAGAAACTCAAACAATAAGTATCTTATTAAACTTATTTTATCACGTATGTAACAAATGCCGTTGTACGAGAAAAGTGCATACTTAAACACTCTAAATGACATGATACGAAAAAGACATTTATTGGACCATTTAGATACATTTATGATTACAATATTTTATATTTTAACATAAAGCTTTTTGAGGACTGGGAATGATACTAAATTCCAAGTTATGCACTAGTAACAGGTCACATGCTCAATGCATTACGAAAAGGGCCGTGCATAGCCGTTAATGTGCTACGAAAAGGACATACCGGTATTGTTAAAATTAGGAAAATGGCTTAATACCTGAACCTGATGTAAGAATTCACGCGAGAATAATTTTATTTTGATTATTGTTTAACATAAAGCTGATATAAAATTCAAAGTTATGCACTAGAAGCGAGTCACATACACTACGAAAAGGGCATATGCATGACAATTTATTTTAAAGGTGATGTTTAAATGTATTATTGTCAAGAGACCTGTTTTTGATACTTTTTTAGCTCTACTGGCCGAAGTTGTCCGTCGACCGTCCGTTGTCCGTCGTTGGCGTTAACTTTTGTCTCGTTAAGACGATAGGGCCTTCCATTTTCATCCGATCTTTACCATACTTTAACAGGTTGTTAATATTAATGAAAGCTCGGATGAGTTCGAAAACCAGCCAGATCGGACAAGTAACAGCGGAGTTATGGCCCTTGATTTAGTTAAAAATGCTATACTGCTGTATTTTGCCTCGTTAAGACGATAGGGCCTTTATGTTTCATCCTATCTTTACCAACCTTTACCACATTGTTAATATCAATGAAAGCTCGGACAAGTTCGAAAACCAGCCAGATTTGACCAGTAACACCAGAGTTATGGTGCTTGATTTAGTTAAAAAATTCTATATTGCTATATTTTGTCTCGTTATGATAGGGCCTTCGTTTTTCAACCTATCTACCAAACTTTACCACATTGTTAATATCAATGAAAGCTCAGACAAGTTCGAAAACCAGCCATATCGGACTAGTAACAGCGGAGTTATGGCCCTTGATTTAGTTAAAAATGCTATATTTTGCCTTGTTAAGACGATAGGGGCTTCATTGTTCATCCGATCTTTACCAAACTTTATCAGATTGTTAATATTAATGAAAGCTCAGATAAGTTCGAAAACTAGCCATATTGGAATAGTAACAGCGGAGTTATGGCCCTTGATTTAGTTAAAATGCTATATTTTGCCTTGTTAAGACGATAGGGGCTTCATTGTTCATCCGATCATTACAAAACTTTATCAGATTGTTAATGTCGTTGAAAGCTCGAACAAGTTCGAAAACCAGCCATATCAGACCAGTAGCAACGGAGTTGTGGCCCTTGATTTAGTTAAAAATGCTATATTTTGCCTCGTTAAGATGATAGGGGCTTCATTGTTCATCCGATCTTTATCAAACTTTATCAGCTTGTTAATGTCATTGAAAGCTTGAAGCTTGAAGAAGTTTGAAAACCAGCCATATTGAACAAGTAACAGCTGAGTTATGGCCCTTGATTTAGTTAAAAATGCTATATTTTGCCTCGTTAAGACGATAGGGGCTTCATTGTTCATCCGATCTTTACCAAACTTGATCAGATTGTTGATATCAATGAAAGCTCGAACAAGTTCGAAAACCAGCCAGATCGGACCAGTAACAGCGGAGTTATGGCCCTTGATTTAGTTAAAAATGCTATATTTTGCCTCGTTAAGACGATAGGGGCTTCATTGTTCATCCGATCTTTACCAAACTATATCAGATTGTTAATATCAATGTAAGCTCGAACAAGTTCGAAAACCAAACATATTGGAACAGTAACAGCAGAGTTATGGCCCTTGATTTAGTTCAAAACGCTATATTTTGCCTCGTTAAGACAAGAGGGCCATCATTTTTCATCCGATCGTTACCAAACCTTTTTTCTTTAATTTTTTTATCATTTAATTTTTTTTTTTTTTTTTTAAATTTTTAATTTTTTTTTTTTTTTTTTTTTTTTTTTTTTTTTTTTACATTTTTGTTCTTATTTTTTTTTAATTTTTTTCTTTTAATTTTTTTTTTTTTTTTTTTTTAGCTCTATGTTGGACCAGTCGGACCAGTAACAGAGGAGTTATGGCTCTTGATTTAGTTAAAAATGCTTTATTTTGCCTCGTTAATACAGTAGGGTCTTCATTTTTCATCTGATCTTTACCAAACTTTAACAGATTCTTTAGTTATGGGCCTTGATTTAGTTCAAAAGCTGTTTTTTTGCCCGAAACTTCCAAAAAAACGTAAATGGCAGTCACTCGCTTCATTGATGTTATAAGAGTCATGTTAGCCAGTAGAGCATCCACAGGTTCTCTTGGGGCTCTTGTTTTTATGCCCTGTTGCGGCGTCCGTCGTTTGTCCGTCTGTACGTCCGTCTGTAAACTTTTATTTGTAGCGACTACTCCTCTGAAACTACTGGATGGATATTCATGAAACTTTACAGAAATGTTGCCCGTAAAGTCAAGTTGATCCTAGCAAAAATTCATGATGATGTGAAATCCAAGATGGCCGCCAAAGCTAAAAATAGAGTTTTAAAATACAAGTTTGTAGCGACTACTTCTTGAAAACTATAAGTGATATTGATATGGGATTTTTTCTAAAATGATCAGCATGACATGATGTTGGTCCTTGTTAAAAATCATTTTGATTCGACATTAAACATGGCTGCCAGATAGAGTTATATTGTAAAAACTTGTAGCGACTACTCCTCTGAAACTACTTGGCGGATTTTCATGAAACTTTACAGGAATGTTGCTCTTGATGTCTAATTGATCCTAGCAAAATTTCAGATCTGCCAGAAATTCAAGATGGCTGTCACAGCTAAAAATAGATTTTTAAAAAATAAATTTGTAGCGACTACTACTTGAAAACTATAAGTGATATTGATATGGGACTTTTTCTAAAATGATCAGCATGACATGATGTTGATCCGAGTCGAACATTATTTTGATTCGACGTTAAACATGGCTGCCAGTAGCCATCTTTGGTTACATGGAGTTATAGAGTAAAAATTTGTAGCGACTACCCCTCTGAAACTACTTGACGGATGTTCAGAAAACTTCACATGAATGTTGCTGGAGATGTCTAGTTGATCCTAGCAAAATTTCAGGTCGGCCGGAAATTCAAGATGGCCGCCACGGCTAAAATAGATTTTTAGCTCGACTGATCAGAGATCAGCAGAACTTATGCCGTGGTGCGGCATCCGTCGTCTGTCCGTCTGTCTGTCCGTACACTTTTATTTGTAGCGACTACTCCTCTGAAACTACTGGATGGATATTCATGAAACTTTACAGAAATGTTGCCCATAAAGTCTAGTTGATCCTAGCAAAAATTCATGTTGATGTGAAATCCAAGATGGCCGCCAAAGCTAAAAATAGAGTTTTAAAATACAAGTTTGTAGCGACTACTTCTTGAAAACTATAAGTGATATTGATATGGGACTTTTTCTAATATGATCAGCATGACATGTTGTTGGTCCTTGTCAAAAATCGTTTTGATTCCATGTTAAACATGGCTGCAGCGGCCATCTTTTTTTACATAGAGTTATATAGTAAAAACTTGTAGCGACTATTCCTCTGAAACTTCTTGCCCGATTTTCATGAAACTTTACAGGAATGTTGCTCTTGATGTCTAATTGATCCTAGCAAAATTTCAGATCTACCAGAAATTCAAGATGGCCGTCACAGCTAAAAATAGATTTTTAAAAAATGAGTTTGTAGCGACTACTTCTTGAAAACTATAAGTGATATTGATATGGGACTTTTTCTAAAATGATCAGCATGACATGATGGTTATCCGAGTCGAACATTATTTTGATTCGACGTTAAACATGGCTGCCAGTGGCCATCTTTGGTTACATAGAGCTATATAGTAAAAACTTGTAGCGACTACTCCTCTGAAACTACTTGACGGATTTTCATGAAACTTCACACGCATGTTGCTCTTGATGTCTAATTGATCCTAGCAAAATTTCAGGTCGGCCGGAAATTCAAGATGGCCACCTTGGCTAAAAATAGATTTTCAAAATACAAGTTTGTAGCGACTAAAATGATCAGCATGACATGATGTTGGTCCTTGTCAAAAATCGTTTTGATTCGATGTTAAACATGGCTGTCAGCGGCCATCTTTGTTTACATAGAGTTATATAATTACAACTTGTAGCAACTACTCCTCTGAAACTACTTCGATGGATTTTCATGAAACTTCACAGGAATGTTGCTCTTGATGTCTAATTGATCCTATCAAAATTTCAGGTCAGCCGGAAATTCAAGATGGGCGCCAGTGCTAAAAATAGATTTTCAAAAAATAAGTTTGTAGCGACTACTTCCTGAAATCAAAATCAATCAGTAGAGCTTCAAGGTCATTGACCTCTTGTTAAAAATTAAGTTTGTAGCGACTACTTCTTGAAAACTATAAGAGATATTGATATGGGACTTTTTCTAAAATGATCAGCATGACATGGTGGTTATCCGAGACGAACATTGTTTTGATTCGACGTTAAACATGGCTGCCAGTTGCCATCTTTGTTTACATAGAGTTATATAATGAAAACTTGCAGCGACAACTCCTCTGAAACTACTTGATGGATTTTCATGAATCTTCACACGAATGTTTCTCTTGATGTCTAATTGATCTTAGCAAAATTTCAGGTGGCCGGAAATTCAAGATGGCTGCCATGTCTAAAAATAGATTTTCAAAAAATAAGTTTGTAGGGACTACTTCTTGAGAACTATAAGAGATATTGATATGGGACTTTTTCTAAAATGATCAGCATGACATGATGGTTATCCGAGTCAAACATTATTTTGATTCAATGTTAAACATGGCTGTCAGTGGCCATCTTTGTTTACATTGAGTTATATAATCAAAACTTGTAGCGACTACTCCTCTGAAACTATTTGACGGATTTTCATGAAACTTCACAGGAATGTTGCTCTTGATGTCTAATTGATCCCAGCAAAATTTCAGGTCGGCCGGAAATTCAAGATGGCCACCATGGCTAAAAATAGATTTTCAAAATACAAGTTTGTAATGACTACTTCTTGAAAACTATAAGTGATATTGATATGGGACTTTTTCTAAAATGATCAGCATGACATGATGTTGGTCCTTGTCAAAAAACGTTTTGATTCGATGTTAAACATGGCTGTCAGGGGCCATCTTTGTTTACATAGAGTTATATAATGAAAACTTGTAGCGACTACTCCTCTGAAACTACTTGACGGATTTTCATGAAACTTCACAGGAATGTTGCTCTTGATGTCTAATTGTTCCTAGCAAAATTTCAGGTCGGCCGGAAATTCAAGATGGCCGCCACGGCTAAAATAATTTTTCAAAAAAAAAAATTGTAGCGACTACGTCCTGAAATCAAAATCAATCAGTAGAGCTTCAAGGTCATTGACCTCTTGTTTTTTTTTAGCCGTCTTTTGACGACCCGTTTAATCTCCCCGTCAATAGGTGGAGCAAGGGTCGGGGAGGACCATCCCTAGCCACACCTTACAATATTTTACAGCATGTAATATTCATTTTATATACTAAACACATATACATATATATATATTTACAATTCAGCATCATAAAATGATATAAGAGTAATACATAATAGATACATGTATTAGATGGTGAAGCAGGGGAGATGTTATTTGGAGGAGAGAAAATCATTTAAAGCAACAAAAGGAATAAATGAGAATAACTCCATTGAAGTCTAGTTGATCCTAGCAAAAATTCATGTTGAAGTGAAATTCAAGATGGCCACCAAGTCTAAAAATAGATTTTTAAAAAACAAGTTTGTAGCAACTACTTCTTGAAAACTAAAATGATCAGCATGACATGATATTGGTCCTTGTCGAAAATCATTTTGATTCGACGTTAAACATGGCTGCCCGGCCATCTTTGTTTACATAGAGTTATTTAGTAAAAACTTGTAGAGACTACTCCTCTGAAACTACTTGACGGATTTCTATGAAACTTCACAGGAATGTTGCTCTTGATGTCTAAATGGTACTAGCAACATTTCAAGTTCGTCGGAAATTCAAGGGACTTTTTCTAAAATGATCAGTATGGAATGATGTTGATTCTTGTCCAAAAATATTTTGATGCGACGTTAAACATGGCCACCAGCAGCCCTCTTTGTTTCCATAGAGTTATATAATAAAAAGTTGTAGCGACTACTCCTCTGAAACTACTTGACAGATTTTCATGAAACTTCACAGGAATGTTGCTCTTGATGTCTAATTGATCCTAGCAAAATTTTAGGTCGGCCGGAAATTCAAGATGGCCACCATGGCTAAAAATAGATTTCCAAAATACAAGATTGTAGCGACTACTTCTTGAAAACTATAAGTGATATTGATATAGGACTTTTTCTAAAATGAGCAGTATGACATGATGTTGATCCTTGTCGAAAATTATTTTGAGTAGGTCATTTATAGTAGAAAGAGAATTGGCCCGAAGACAGAACCTTGGAGTACGTCTTTAGTGACTACTTGAAAACTATAATTGATATTGATATGGGACTTTTTCTAAAATGATCAACATGACATGATGTTGATCCATTTATTTTGATTTGACATTAAAGATGAAATTTGTCCTAAATCAACAAATCCGTTGTTGATATGTTTTTAGCTCGACTGATCAGAGATCAGCAGAGCTTATGCTGTGGTGCGGCGTCCGTCGTCCGTCTGTCTGTCCGTCTGTCCGTCCGTCTGTCTGTCCGTAAACTTTTATTTGTAGCGACTACTCCTCTGAAACTACTCGATGGATATTCATGAAACTTTACAGAAATGTTGCACATGAAGTCTAGTTGATCCTAGCAAAAATTCATGTTGATGCGAAATCCAAGATGGCCGCCAAAGCTAAAAATAGATTTTTAAAATACAAGTTTGTAGCGACTACTTCTTGAAAACTATAAGTGATATTGATATGGGACTTTTTCTAAAATGATCAGCATGACGTGATGTTGATCCTTGTCGAAATTTATTTCGATGCGACTTTAAACATGGCCGCTAGTGGCCATCTTTGTTTACATAGATTTATATAGTAAAAACTTGTAGCGACTACTCCTCTGAAACTACTGGATGGATATTCATGAAACTTTACAGAAATGTTGCACATGAAGTCTAGTTGATCCTAGCAAAAATTCATGTTGATGCGAAATCCAATATGGCCGCCAAATCTAAAAATAGATTTTTAAAATACAAGTTTGTAGCGACTACTTCTTGAAAACTATAAGTGATATTGATATGGGACTTTTTCTAAAATGATCAGCATGACATGATGTTGATCCTTGTCGAAATTTATTTCGATGCGACTTTAAACATGGCCGCTAGCGGCCATCTTTGTTTACATAGATTTATATAGTAAAAACTTGTAGCGACTACTCCTCTGAAACTACTGGATGGATATTCATGAAACTTTACAGAAATGTTGCCCATGAAGTCTAGTTGATCCTAGCAAAAATTCATGTTGATGCAAAATCCAAGATGGCCGCCAAAGCTAAAAATAGATTTTCAGCTCTACTGATCAGAGATCAGCAGAGCTTATGCCGTGGTGCGGCGTCCGTCGTCCGTCCGTCTGTCCGTCTGTCCGTCCGTCTGTCCGTCTGTCCGTCCGTTAACTTTTATTTGTAGCGACTACTCCTCTGAAACTACTGGATGGATATTCATAAAACTTCACAAAAATGTTGCCCATGAAGTCTAGTTGATCCTAGCAAATATTCATGTTGATGTGAAATCCAAGATGGCCAACAAAGCTAAAAATAGATTTTTTAAATACAAGTTTGTAGCGACTACTTCTTGAAAACTATAAGTGATATTGATATGGGACTTTTTCTAAAATGATCAGCATGACATGATGGTTATCCGAGTCGAACATTATTTTGATTCAATGTTAAACATGGCTGTCAGTGGCCATCATTGTTTACATAGAGTTATATAATGAAAACTTGTAGCGACTACCCCTCTGAAACTACTTGACGGATTTTCATGAAACTTCACAGGAATGTTGCTCTTGATGTCTTATTGATCCTAGCAAAATTTCAGGTCGGCCGGAAATTCAAGATGGCCACCACAGCTAAAAATAGATTTTCAAAACAACAGTTTGTAGCGACTACTTCCTGAAATCAAAATCAATCAGTAGAGCTTCAAGGTCATTGACCTCTTGTTAAAATACAAGTTTGTAGCGACTACTCCTTGAAAACTATAAGTGATATTGATATGGGACTTTTTCTAAAATGATCAGCATGACATGATGTTGGTCCTTGTCAAAAATCGTTTTGATTCGACGTTAAACATGGCTGCCAGTGGTCATCTTTGTTTACATAGAGTTATATAGTAAAAACTTGTAGCGACTACTTCTCTGAAACTACTTGACGGATGTCCATGAAACTTCACAGGAATGTTGCTCTTGATGTCTAGTTGATCCTAGAAAAATTTCAGGCTGGCCGGAAATTCAAGATGGCCGCCACGGCTAAAAATAGATTTAAAATAAATAAATTTGTAGCGACTACTTCTTGAAAACTGTAAGTGATATTGATATGGGACGTTTTCTAAAATGATCAGCATGACATGATGTTGATCCTTGTCGAAATTTATTTCGATGCGACTTTAAATATGGCCGCTAGCGGCCATCTTTGTTTACATAGATTTATATAGTAAAAACTTGTAGAGACTACTCCTCTGAAACTACTGGATGAATATTCATGAAACTTTACAGAAATGTTGCCCATGAAGTCTAGTTGATCCTAGCAAAAATTCATGTTGATGCAAAATCCAAGATGGCCACCAAAGCTAAAAATAGATTTTTAAAATACAAGTTTGTAGCGACTACTCCTTGAAAACTATAAGTGAGATTGATATGGGACTTTTTCTAAAATGATCAGCATGACATGATGTTGGTCCTTGTCAAAAATCGTTTTGATTCGACTTTAAACATGGCTGCCAGTGGCCATCTTTGTTTACATAGAGTTATATAGTAAAAACTTATAGCGACTACTCCTCTGAAACTACTTGGCGGATTTTCATGAAACTTTACAGGAATGTTGCTCTTGATGTCCAATTGATCGTAGCAAAATTGCAGGTCGGCCAGAAATTCAAGATGGCCGCCACAGCTAAAAATAGATTTTTAAAAAATAAGTTTGTAGCGACTACTTCTTGAAAACTATAAGTGATATTGATATGGGAGTTTTTCTAAAATGATCAGCATGACATTATGTTGATCCTAGTCAAAAATTATTTTGATTCGACGTTAAACATGGCTGCCAGTGGCCATCTTTGTTTACATAAGAGTTTGTATAGTAAAAATGTGTAGTGACTACTCCTCTGAAACTACTGAGACGGATTTTCATGAAACTTCACAGGAATGTTGCTCTTGATGTCTAGTTGATCCTAGCACAATTTCAGGTCGGCTGGAAATTCAAGATGGCCACCACAGCTAAACATAGATTTTTAAAAACAAGTTTGTAGCGACTACTTCTTGAAAAATGTAAGTGATATTGATATGGGACTTTTTCTGAAATGATCAGCATGACAAGATGTTGATCCTTGTCAAAAATTATTTTGATTCGACATTAAACATGGCTGCCAGTGGCCATCTTTGTTTACCTAGAGTTATATAGTAAAAACTTCAACTTGTAGCGACTACTCCTCTGAAACTACTTGACAGTTTTTATGAAACTTCACTTCACCTAGCTATCAAAATCTATCAGTAGAGCTTCAAGGTCATTGACCTCTTGTTAATTATTAAATATCATTATAAATACGATGTTTACTATGCTATTGATGTATGTTTAGGGAAAATATGTTTTTAAAGATAAAAACCGAAAAGACGAACAGGCTTCGCAAAGAAATTGAAAAAAATCAAAGGGGGAAAACTCTTCCTCGTAAAACCGGAAGTGACGTCATTGGGAACAAAACGAAACCATTTGTACATAGGGAAAGCACGCAAAAACAGTATAGTGTGTGAAAATGTCGGAATTAAGCGACTATGATGCTGAGTCAGATGAAATGCCCATGATAAGACGGTTGCACAATGTGCAAACTTACGATGAGGAAGTTGAACGCGGTGCAGGTGCAAATGAAGAGCTTGGTCGTGTTGACATTGTTTTCATCGAAATTCTGACTGTAAGTCGCCAGCAACGCTGCAATATCTCGGTACATTTACACTAAGCGCGAAATGTAGTGTATTCCGAATGAATGGACATGGTCTAATATTTGTACATTAATACGAGCGTCAGATTATAAGGACTTTATTTTTGCCGAAAAGTAGACATTGAAAAAATATATTTAGAGTCTAGTAAGTATAATTGATAAATAAATAAATAAATGAAACGGCATCTAATTTCTACAGTATTTTATATACCATAAGTCCCCGCCGCCTCCAAACACTCTATAGTGGTGTATGAGATTCGGATTTGCAGTATGACACGCTCTCCACGTGCCCCCAACTAACAATATACCACACACCGACTAATCAACTATTGCGGTGCCCTATTGAAGTACAGCCTAATCAGGGTACATACGTCGGTATATGACAAAATCACGCACCATTTAGGGAAACGTAGTTTTATGATATGCCTACATTTCCTGTATTTTGCAATGCCGTGAGTGGTGCAGTACCGCCGCGGCGAGCCGCGTATTGCCAGGACAGATAAATGATGCGTGAGAAACTAGTTTATCGCGCACGAAGAGCGAAAAATACTATGATCTAAATAATATAGTCAAATGTATTATGAGCACGACATTATGTATTATGTACTTGTAGAGATCGATAAAAAAGACCTAACAGATCAAATTTTTGATTTAGAATATAAAGTATATATATATGCTTGTAAAGCACTTAGTTTACTTACTGCATGAGGTAAAAGCCGTTATTGTTGTTGTTTTGTCATGCAACATTACTGAACTAATATAATAGCTAGTAACATTATCAATTTTCTGCCTTTTTATAGACATCCATGAAACATTTTGTCATTATTTTCAAATCCAGAGACCGATATATAACTCTATATAAATCTATAACACTTTTGGAAGAAGAAGGTTTATAATTTAAAAAAAAAAAAAAAAAATACTACAAAATATATATTCAAACAACGACACAGTGTTTATTTCACCGAATTCATTTACATTTATTTGCTAAACCTTTTTAGCAATCTTTTGAAAAAGACGGCTACATTGTATTAGCGCCGTTCACGTTAGACACATGCATCTAATTCAACAGCTAAACAATCACGATGTACAGATCTAAGACTATATACCTTTCTACAATTTATCATACACATACCCGAGAAATTGCTAAGATAACTGAACAAAAACTTCTATCCTACCTCATTTAATAATTTCTTCCTCAACGCCGGTCGAATCGGCGAATAAAACTTGCTCGGAGACTGCAGGGTTAGGCACTTCTCATTTGTGTAAGAAAATATTGTTGGTATCGCTGTTATTTTTAATCTGCATAGCCGTTTGTCCTTCAAATTCAATGAAAATGAAACCAAAGGATGGACTTCCCACGAATCCAACTCAAAGTGTTTACTACAAACTCGCGCGTCTTTCGAAGGTTCCCATTTTTTTGACGCGACAGGCGATTTTCGTCGACAGCGGTCCACCCACACTTCAAATCTTAATCTATCATTAACCTGATTAGGAAAACGAAAGAAACTGATGTTATTAGATTGTCCTTTTTTATGCACACTTTGACACCCAGCTACAGCACACGGCATTTTTAACACGTACCATAAAACTTAATCCTACATAGACAATACTATACAACTCAATACGTCACCGCTAATCGTTTGGTACCAATGACGTCACAGGATCACGTGACACTCAAAAAGGGCGAAACTCGAAGCATGTGCGCTATGAATTAAAATTGGCTACTGTGAGAAAACGGGACAACCAATAAGTGTAATATTTGAACAGATTGTATATTATATACATATATTTCATAATATATGCTCAATTGACATGCTATATTTCACCTTTAAATATTTTGATTCGACGTTAAATATGGCCGCCAGCGGCCGTCTTTGTTTACATAGAGTTAGGGGTGTGGCGATATACCGGTAAATCGCGGTATTCACCCGTGCGATAAAATATCGCGATATTAAAAGTGCATACCGGTATTCCGCGATATTCATGAAGTGTGTTGTGTTTTCTTTTATATCCATAGTATTTCCGCGGCTTTTAATGTTATGTATACATACTGGCATTCCGCATACTGTACAACACCGGAACAATATAATTACTTCAATCATTAATTGCCAATCTTCAGGAGGGCTGGCATGGCACAGTCGGTAGCACGGCGGATTTGTAACCGGAGGCCCCGGGTTCAATCCTCCGTGGTGCCACTGAGTTTCGTCGGTGTGTTCTTGGGCAAGACACTTTGCCTTAGCTTCGTCCGTCGGATGGGGATGTAAACCGGGCGATCCCGTGTATCATTCTATCCTCCGAGCACGTAAAAGAACCATAGGAATCTATTCGATAATAAGAGTAGGGCAGGTTCCCGGATTCCTATGTATCCTTCCCCTCTCTCTGGGGCGGCTCTAAATAACCTATACTGTGTTGATGAGCCGTTAAACAACATTCAATTCAATTCAGGGGAGTACCTATCTTGTATCATCTCATCAACTCATCAAAGAGCCAATTATAATGCCGCAGATAATTGTCCGTAATCTGATAATTACATCTACTAAAACCACAGACAAGCAGTCGTTGGTTTCCGCAATCCATTACGCCGATTATACTAACATTGTGTATTCACGGGAACCAGTGCTTATCATAAGTGTAATCATAAGTGTAACGCGTGATCAGTTACCTGTACCCCGTGGCTAAATCCGGTAAAGGTCACACGACGTGTCAAAGTGCATCCTCAGAAATAGCCGCTACTTGCGGCAACTTCAAAGATTATAGAAATAGAATAACCCATTCTACCCGTGTTTAAGTATTAGTTAGAGGCTATGAGGTGAAATTTTAACAATTAAGAAACCCTAAGGGAAGGAGCGCAGCGACTGACCGGGGTTTCTTAATTGTTAAAATTTCACTACTTAGCCTCAAACTGACTTACAGTTTGCCCTAATTTTTCCCCGCGCTTCTACGAAACCACGCGTCTTAACATGTTCGCGCCAAAACAAGCGCGTTCCATTTAGTAAGCGAAAATAATTATTACTTAATGATTATATGGTTAAAATTCGTGATCGTTAGAAATTTACATGAATAAGTTCGCCATTTTTTTTAAATTCCTCACCGTCTGATTGGAGGAAAAAGTAGGGCAAACACTAAAGTGTGTCTATACTGCAGCCGAGGTGCGATCTTGTTTGGCCCAATTATTAATCATCAAATGTGTACCGGTAAGCCTGTTTTCACAAGCATTATTGAATAAATAGGGTGATTCTGCCTTTCTACGCCGTCTAAAATATATGTCTTTCAAAATAAAGCAAAAAACTTTTAGAACACCACTTAATGTGACTGTGTGTGTCTAGTACTGTCTACTGTACTATGCAAAATGGGTTATGTTTTGTTTCTCATGTTCTTGTTCTAGTCGAAAGCTGTGCATCCTAAAGCATTATAAAATGTTTTAACTGTACTGTGTTTTTATTTTATTCTTGTCATGTACATATAAGAAGAAATGTAGCTTACAAATGCATGCAGAAGATTAAGGCAATATATCGCGATATATATCGCGATAATTGAATAAATATTGCAATATATCGCGATATTGGTGTATGTATATAATGAAAACTTGTAGTGACTACTCCGCTGAAACTACCTGATGGATTTTCATGAAACTTCACAGGAATGTTGCTCTTGATGTCTAGTTGATCCTAGCAAAAGTGCAGGTCGGTCGGAAATTCAAGATGGCCACAATGGTTAAAAATAGATTTAAAAAATGTGATTTTGTGGTGACTACTTCTCAAAACATATAAGTGATATTGATTTGGAATCTTTACCAAAATGACTGGCACGACATCTTGCAGGCTGATCAGGGTTTAACTGTCTTGGTGCTCATCAGTCATTTGGTCGAAACACCACTTTGTACTACAAATGGGCTGGTCCAAATTAAAAGGACAGTCAATTATACATTCATAGAAGTGTAAGGATCGATTTAGTCTCTTTTATATTTTGACTCTCAGAAAAAGACTGAAAACAAATTGTTGGATTTTAAGATTTTATTTTAATTCTGATTAACTAGCGAAATCTCATATATATTCAAAGTTGTTCTCACACAAAACTACCGGTAATGCTTCTGAAACGATGAAGTGTCTATTGGCAAACGGCATGCTCACTCTAAAGGAGATGTTATATCTGCTATTATTATACCTCATTTATATCCGTGGTCGATATTATTTTTCTCAGGTTGATAATATGTAAATATCGAATCCTCTTGAGATGCCAGTGGATATTATCAACTCGAGAATGTAACATCGACCGGGGCGATGGCCAATATCGACATTATCATTTTGATGGGTTGATAATATCCACTGGCACCCTCAAGAGGATGTGATATTTATTTTATTATACCGAACAAATACTCCTAATATGCTAATATAGAGCCCATGAGGGTATTGCCGACCACCTAAGGCAAACTGTTGAATACTCTCAGAATTATATATAGAAGTTATATGTTTGGTACATAATTATGTGATTAAACCATTATCAAGTAATACAACCATGTGATAAGGAAGGTTATCTCCTACCAGTAATCCTGTTTTACCTCTCCTTTTTAGCTCTACTGATCAGAGATCAGCAGAGCTTATGCTGTGGTGCGGCGTCCGTCGTCCGTCTGTCTGTCTGTCCGTCCGTCTGTCTGTCCGTAAACTTTTTTTTGTAGCGACTTCTCCTCTGAAACTACTGAATGGATTTTCATGAAACTTTACAGAAATATTGCCCATGAAGTCTAGTTGATCCTAGCAAAAATTCATGTTGATGTGAAATCCAAGATGGCCACCAGATCTAAAAATAGATTTTTAAAAAACAAGTTTGTAGCGACTTCTTCATGAAAACTATAAGTGATATTGATATGGGACTTTTTCTAAAATGATCAGCATGACATGATGTTGGTCCTTGTCGAAAATCGTTTTGATTCGACGTTAAACATGGCTGCCAGTGGCCATCTTTGTTTACATAGAGTTATATAATGAAAACTTGTAGCGACTACTCCTCTGAAACTACTTGACGGATTTTCATGAAACTTCACAGGAATGTTGCTCTTGATGTCTTATTGATCCTAGCATAATTTCAGGTCGGCCGGAAATTCAAGATGGCCGCAACGGCTAAAAATAAATTTTCAAAATACAAGTTTGTAGCGACTACTTCTTGAAAACTATAAGTGATATTGATATGGGACTTTTTCTAAAATGATCAGCATGACATGATGTTGGTCCTTGTCAAAAATTGTTTTGATTCAATGTTAAACATGGCTGTCAGCGGCCATCTTTGTTTACATACAGTTATATAGTAAAAACTTGTAGCGACTAATCCTTTGAAACTACTTGGCAGATTTTCATGAAACTTTACAGGAATGTTGCTCTTAATGTTTAATTGATCCTAGCAAAATTTCAGATCGGCCAGAAATTCAAGATAGCCGCCACAGCTAAAATTAGATTTTTTAAAAAAGAAGTTTGTAGCGACTACGTCTTGAAAACTATAAGTGATATTGATATGGGACTTTTTGTAAAATGATCAGCATGACATGATGGTTATCAGAGTCAAACATTATTTTGATTCGACGTTAAACATGGCTGTCAGCGGCCATCTTTGTTTACATAGAGTTATATAATGAAAACTTGTAGCGACTATTCCTGTGAAACTACTTGACGGATTTTCATGAAACTTCACAGGAATGTTGCTCTTGATGTCTAATTGATCCTAGCAAAATTTCAGGTCGGCCGGAAATTCAAGATGGCTGCCACGGCTAAAAATCATTTTTCAAAAAACAAGTCTATAGCGACTACTTCCTGAAATCAAAATCAATCAGTAGAGCTTCAAGGTCATTGACCTCTTGTTTTAAATTATGTGAAGAGGCTATTGCCGAACATGTGAAGGTTTTGCCAACTACTAAGTGAGGGTATTGCCAAACACTGTCTACTTTAAAACAACAACACCACAAACGCCTTGATTAAAGATATTTTGTGTTTTTGTTTGATAATCAAATTATTGGTTTAATAAATAATGTGTCAGAAATATCAATTTAACAAAAAACGAACGCAGAGTATGATGTTATGTTTTATAACTATACGATATTTAACAATATTTCCATTTATACAACGTGCTATTTCAAGTCCATATCTTCCTTAACACACTTAAAATAGGAATGCCTCGTACAATTTTCCCTTGTAATAAGAATGTCTCATAAAAGTTACAGGTTTCATGCGGTCCTTATACTCTCTTTTTCACTTGTAGCTAGTGTGCCTCTTCTGAATCAACCACGACAGTCATGCTAAACATCTTGATCTCTGCATCTCCTGTTGGTTTTTGGTGCTGAAGAGATTGTTGTTAGAACTGTTCTTTCTTTTATAGCCTTTGCTGATGATTATTTTATTTAGCTTCAATTCCTTTTGTTTCTGTTTATTAATTGTCATCTTATACATTCTGCTCTACCACCATTTGTTTAACCGTCATGCCTATATCATTGCTTAAGAAAGTTTTTTTTGGAGTTTTTTTTCTTCGAATATTTATTTGAGAAGGTTCTGGGGACCCAAGGGATTAAACATTTTACAAGGTGTCATCTTAATTAATGTAAGTTATATATAAAACTTTTAATACTAAAAAAGCAATTTTGGTGCTAACAAGTTTAATCAAAAAGAAATAAAAAAGGTTAATGGATTTATTTATTGTCATGTTCGGGTATTGCCCAACCACTCTGTGATTAGGAGGGTAATATCGACTACCCAAGACAACTCATTAAGTAGGATTCCAGTGATTGATATAAGTTACATCACATATTAGTCATTGCATGCATAACTTAAATAGAAAGTGATGAAACAATTCGAACTGATACGCAGTCAATATTCAGTTAAAATCAAACACCTGTAACATTAGCAATTTGATAAAAAGTGCTCAATAGTTTGGTGGTGTCTGTGGTTGTGTTGTTTCTAATTATAACATGGGTTGGGAATGAAAAAAGGATGTGCCCTTTATATAGATGACATATACTATGAGGTATACCCTTCTACAAATACATTTTATTCCTTAAAGGCTTTATCAAGCATGTGTACGGCAATACCCTCATGGTCGGCAATACCCTCATGGGCTCTACTTGATAATGAAAATGTTGTTGAAAAAACCTATTTTTAGAACTGAGCTTTTCAAAAAGCTAACAGGATGATAACCCGGCGTGGTATGGGGATTTTACATGGAGTGTTTAACTGTGAGGTATAATAATATTTACTGCCACCCTCGCTGGGATGCAATATTTATATAATGTCTATATAGGTTGTTTTTTTCAATATCTGGGGGCGTCCGTGGCCGAGTGGTTAATGTCTCCGACTTGAAATCGCTTGCCCCTCAGTGCTGCAGGTTCGATCCTTCAAGGGCCTAGGTATCTTTATGTGAGGAAGCTATCCAGTTGGTTTGCGGAACGTCGGTGGTTCTACCCATGTGCCCGCCCGTGCACGAAAATTGCTCGGAGGAGCACCTGTGGTCTTCCTCCACCAATAGAAGCTGGAAAGTCGCCATATGACCTTAGCTTTTGGTGCGACTATAAAAAATCCAATTCAACTTATTTCAATATCTGAAATTTGTATACGATTATTATAAATAATTTGACAAATGTGAAAGGCTGCAAGTCTTTAGCTGGCTGGGTGCATGCATGGCAGGGCAGAATTATTAGGAAAAATGCTAACCCTTACCCAATTGACCCCGTTTTTTGGCTATTACTCAGCTGACTGTCATTTAACACTAGTTTCATCTTAGTTAAACTCATCAGTAACATAATGGATAATTGTTATTTATGCCTAAATTTGGGCAGCAACCAGTTTGAGAAGCATGATATGGGTAATTTTGCTTCATAACGGAAATATTGAAAGGCAGATTATAATGCCTCGTTTGATCCAACTTCAAATTTAAAAATTATATACCGGTAATTTAATTCTGGAAAGATAGTATGACATTTAACTTATATTTTACAAACATATACTGACATACTCTTGTACATGTATCATTATTAGTGTTTGCTTAAGACCCATCCAGACTTGTGCATAGCACATTGTCATCAACGGGTTCTTTTGGCTTATTATTGTGTATGCGATAACTGTAACTTAAAAATATTGGGTTTTCAACAAATTTTGGTTTAAAGGGAATGTAACAACACAGACAAACCATCTTTATTATTGAGAGTTCTGGAAAAAAACGAATAAGGGTGAAACAAACAAAGAAGATATGGTCATTTGAAGGTTCTGTTGAAACGAATATGAAAGCCGCCATTTTGAGAGCTATGACAACACAGTTCTAAATGACCATATATGAAATACTTATAAATATGAAAATTTACTGACTTATAGAAAAAAAATAACAGTGACTGTATGAAAAATATGTATACTTAATGGCAATAGTGCTTATATAGACCAATATAGGATTTTGCAATCATTTTCAGTGATTTTCTTTGCTTTAAATGATATTTATCAGTATTCCATATATGGTAATTTGGAACTAGGACGTCATTGTTCTCAAAATGGCGCATCCCAAATCCGTTTTAGAACAACATGGGAAGGACCACAGATACCAGTTTAAAAATAATATGTCACATATTTTTTTAAACCGGTATCTGTCGGAAGGACAAATAGAATATTTTATTTTCATTCACAATTTTTTTAAATTATTTAAAATTGGTAAGTGTGAGGTGGTGGTTGAGGTGGGGTAGCTCATCTCATTTAATGTATAATGGAGAAATACAAAACAACACTGGGTTTTGCAATGTAAAATTTTAGCTTAGCATTGTCCGGAGAATTTGGGTTTAAACTGGACGGTCTTGCTTATCAGACTTACGTGCCACCAAGTTTCGACGGTGTGTCAGCAAGATACTCGCTTAGCTTTATTCCTTCGATGGTGACATAAACAGGACGGTTAGGACTTTATTATATAGTAGGCGTGGGACAGGGTTCTACAATTCCTTTTTATTGTTGCCCTCTGGAGCAGCTTTTAATACGCTAATTCAGTGTGTTGGTCAATTAAAACAATTATTAAATTTCAAAACATCAGCATATCGGTCATTCTACAGAAAAGTGAAAATTTGTGTCCCTGAAAGTTAACAAATGTATTTGTCTTTTGTGTATAACTTTCTAATATTTGATCTTATAATTATAATTTTATCACCATTAGAATGGTACGGTGATTTAAGATTCAATTTATGTTTTTAAGTTATTTTTTCTTCATTCTTATAGCCTACCCCCTCTAAAACTGCATGTCCCCAGTCCAATTAATGAAATATAATTTAGTTGTAAGTAACTTTATATGAATAAATTGCGTAACTTTGTATATTTTATGTAAAGTATGTACATGGATAAATATAAAAACAACTATAAACATGAAAGAAGAAAAAAAGAAAAAAAGAACATATTCAAATTTAATAAAAAATGCTGTCCCTCATTTTCACGTCACCCCTGTTACTACACATGAAATAACAGTTTATTAGAGTCATCCCCCTTGACAACACACTGTTTTTGAAGTAGATGTCGCCAGTGGTGCTTCCTTTTTCTGAAAACTTGGAGGTTGTAGCTCCAAGTTTTTTTCGAGGGGAAATTTTAAAGGATAAATAGCGGTAAGTGCTTGGGAAGACAATTGTTTTGTCATTACTGTTTTGCCATTTAATTACACTACCATAGTTACAGGAATGATGTTCACATTGAAAAAATGCTATATTCTTTTTATTTTTTTCCTGCACAATTTTACCAGTGGCATTAAATAAGTATCATCAACGTAAATGAAATAAAATATTGAGATAGAAAAATGTGTGTTTATTTTGCTTATTAACCTTATGTCATAATCATGTTGGTAACAGGAATGAAATAAAGATAACAGGAATTATACTTAGATAGTAACAGGAATGATATCTTCTTTAAAATACAATTACATTAATGGCATTACATACTCTTGAGAATTATTTACCATCCTCATCAAATAATAAATGTGAATGTAAAGAAAATGATATATTGAAAATATAAAGTACTATGACTTGTTCATGGAGAAATAATCTCTTTATCATTCATGGTAACAGAAATGACTAAAAGGTAACAGGAATTACACTTACATAGTTACAGGAATGATGTTCACATTGAAATTTTTTTACATTTTTTCATTATTTTCTCCTTCAAATTTTGTCAGCAGCATTAAATAATTATCACCAACGTAAATGAAATAAAATATTGAGACAGATAGTAAAATGTGTTGTTTTTTTTACTTATTAATCATAATGTCATAATCATTTTGTAACAGTAATGAAACAAAAATAACAGGAATTACACTTTGACAGTTACAGTAATAATATTTACTTTAAAATACAACTGCATAATTTCCTTTATTGTAGTCTACTTTTTTTTAAAAAAACTCCTAATACAAATATCACAAATGTCAAGAACATGAAACATCGAAAATAATATATGTTGACTTTCATCAGAATTATAGAACAGGTAAAGATGGTATATGGGATGAACCAAATGATAGTTCAGGTAAAGCTGGTATAAGGGTTGGGCTGAATGATAGTATGTGTATAGCAGGTATACGGTATGGACCAAATGATAGTACATGTATAGCAGGTATAGGGATGGGGTGAATGATAGTATGGGTATAGCAGGTATACGGGATGGACCAAATGATAGTACATGTACAGGTAAAGATGGTATACGGGATGGGCCGAATGATAGGGATGGGCCAAATCCTAGTACAGGTATAAAGGATGGGGCGAATGATAGTACAGGTATAGCAGGTATAGGGGATGGGGTGAATGGTAGTATTGGTATAACAGGTATACAGGATGGACCAAATGATAGTACAGGTATAGGGGATGGGGCGAATGATAGTACAGGTATAGCAGGTATAGGGGATGGGGAAAATGATAGTACAGGTAAAGCAGGTATAGGGGATGGGGCAAATGATAGTACAGGTATAGCAGGTATAGCGGATGGGGCGAATGATAGTACAGATATAGCAGGTATAGGCAATGGGGCGAATGATAGTACTTTTATAGGGGATGGGGCAAATGATAGTACAAGTAAAGCAGGTATAGGGGATGGGGCGAATGACAGTACAGGTGTAGCCGGTATAGGGGATGGGGTGAATGATAGTATGGGTATAGCAGGTATACGGGATGGACCAAATGATAGTACATGTACAGATAAAGATGGTATACGGGATGGGGCGAATGATAGTACAGGTATAGCAGGTATAGGGGATGGGGTGAATGGTAGTATTGGTATAGCAGGTATACAGGATGGACCAAATGATAGTACAGGTAATGGGGATGGGGTGAATGATAGTACAGGTATAGCAGGTATAGGCGATTGGGCAAATGATAATACTTCTATAGGGGATGGGGCAAATGATAGTACAGGTATAGGGGATAGGGCGAATGATAGCATAGGTATAGCAGGTAAATGAGGCGAATGATAGAAACTTGTATAGAAGATGGGGCAAATGATAGTACAGGTATAGCAGGTATAGGCGATGGGGCGAATGATAGTACTTGTATAGGGGTAAAGACTGTATATGGGATGAACCAAATGATAGTACAGGTAAAGCAGGTATAGGGGTTGGGCAGAATGATAGTACAGGTATAGGGGACAGGGTTCAATCTAGGCCTGGATTTTAGAGAAAAATAGAAAGAAGTGACCAAAAAATAGGGAGAAGTGAGGGAGACACGATCTTTTAAATTAAGCGCGCAATCGGTTATTGTTAATTATTAACTGATATACATGTATACACCCTATTGGTTATAACCTTTTGATTATTTAAGAGCATGCTAGCTGTTTCAAATTAAATGTGTTTGTTAATTTTATTCACACTCACAGGCACTCTTTACTGATATATACTGTAACTATAGAAGAAAGGATTGAGAGAAGAATTAATATAAATATATTGCGGTATCTTTATTTAAATTATTCATCTTTCTATCAATTTGTATGGAGTTCTATGTAAATATGCTTCTCAAACTTCTTCCTAAAAGGCTCACGTCCTGGCTTATTCCTTCCTCATTAAGACCTATAAGACCAATTTATGTGTTTTGTCTCCCAATTTGTATTAGCTTAAAATAATATCTATAAAAAAAAAAGTTTTTCCTCCATCCGAACTTGTGTACCTATCCGAACTACTATGACCCCGCACTTTTCCGGAAGTGAAAAATTGCCGAAAATTCAGTAGAAATGTCATCTATTATTAACTCTTCTTCATGCATTTATTTGTTTGGAATGCCAACAGGTCCGTTTTATAAAACAATTAAGAAAACACAACTCTAATCATTATTCGGTGGTATCATTTAATCACCTCATGTAAATTAACTTCAAACTGTTGTTTCGATCACTTTTTCAACACGCACTTGTCTAACTGTAACGGAATCTACGATTGGTCAATTGTTCAGCTATACGCAATCTCATTGGATAAGGCGTGTGTATTCCCTGTAGAGTCTAATTTGTAAACAAAAAATGGCGAGGTGCGAAAATTGCCTTGGGGGATATCATAGTTGTAGGAAAGTAAGCTCCCCGTGGGTTTTTTGCTGTGATCGAACAAAGCAATTAGCATAATCACTTCCCAGAGATGTCTACGCCTGTCCTGAGACATAAACAACAGGTCAGTTAAAGGACTAGTTACACTTCGCTTGAGGGCGGGAAAAAAGCGGAGTGGTCAATCTGAAGACGACTTTAACTTCGCCGTCGGCTAAAAAAAACACGAAGTCACGGAGGAAAAAGCGACAAAGTCGCTCGTGTCGCCCTCCAGAATGAACACTGAGGGGATGGGGCGAATTATAGTACAGGTATAGCAGGTGTAGGGGATGGGGCGAATGATAGTACAGGTATAGAGGATGGGAAGAATGATGGTACTTGTAAAGGGGATGGGGCAAATGATAGTACAGGTATAGCAGGTGCAGGGAATGGGGTGAATGATAGTACAGGTATAGCAGGTATAGGGTTTGGGCAGAATGATAGTACAGGTATAGGGTATGGGAAGAATGATAGTACAGGTATAACAGGTATAGGGGATGAACCAAATGGTAGTACAGGTATAGCAGGTATAGGAGATGGGGTGAATGATGATACAGGTATAGCAGGTATACAGGATTGGTTAGAATGATAGTACAGATAGTGGTTGGGGCGAATGATAGTACAGGTATAGCAGGTATAGGGGATGGGCAGAATGATAGTACATGTATAGCAGGTATAGGGGATGGGCAGAATGATAGTACATGTATAGGCGATGGGCTGAATGACGTTACAGGTATAGATGATATTGGGGATGGACCGAATGATAGTACAGGTATAGCAGGTATAGGGGATAGCCGGAATAATAGTACGCGTATAGGCGATGGGCTGAATGATAGTACAGGTATAGGGGATGTGCCGAATGATGGTATGGGTATAGCTGGTATAGCCGATGGGCTGAATGATAGTACAGGTATAGGGGATGGCCAAAATGATAGTACCAGTATAGGCGAGGGACTGAGTGATAGTATGGGTATATCAGGTATAGGTGATGGGCTGAATGATAAGTACAGGTATAGGAGATGGGCTGAACGATTGTACCAGTATAGACGATGGGCTGAATAATAGCATGGGTATAGCAAGTATAGGGGATGGGAAGAATGACAGTACAGGTACAGGAAATGGGCCGAATGATAGTATGGGTATAGCAGGTATAGGTGAAGCTCTGAATGATAGTATGGGTATAGCAGGTATTAAGTGGATGGGCCGAATAATAGTACAAGTATAGGCACTGGGCCAAGTGGTAGTCTGGATATAGCAGGTATAGGGTATGGGCCGAATGATGGTACAGGTACAGGTACAGCATATGGAAAGAGGAACGCAAATTTTACTGGAAAATATGTTTTTGTAAAGTACAATGACATTCTATATCCAGGTATTGTATTAGATATAAACAGCACCTGATGCAAAAATTAAGTGTTTACACCGTGTTAAAGGTACTATCGCTAATTATTTCTGGCCTCGAAAACATGGTGTGTTGGTACCTTTACTCAAATATGGAAGCCATTATTCCAAATTTGGAAAAGGTAGGAAAAGCGATCTTAATATTAAGCCTCTTCATGTGGCGCAGACAAGATGTGATTCAGGTGCTAATGCAAGTGCATTATTTTCATGGTGTACAAAATAAACAAAATTAAGTCTTACTCAAATTAAGACTTACTCAGTAGAAAAACAACCTAGGCATTAAAAAGTCTTTGCAGTATACAACAAATTCATTGTTTGGATTGTTGACAGAGGGTCTTACGGCTGGGGTAAATACAATTTCCAGGCCCCTGTCAATAATCCAAATAATGTATAAATGTCTCTAATGGGGCCTTTACACAGGATGGCGACCTTTGTGCCTCCCGGGTGCGACCATAAAATTTGCCAGGTCGTCGTTGGAGGCTCAAAGGAGGCAGAATGGTTGCCTAGGTCGTTCAAAGGTGGTACACAGGAGGTTCAGACATCGCCATGGACGCCATGGTCGCCGTGAATTTTTGAACATGTTCAAAACAGTCGCACAAAGGTCGCCGAGGAGGTTGGTTGCTCAAAGGTGGCTCAAAGGAGGCACAAGGGAGGCATAAGCATTACCGTGGTTGCAGAATGGAGGCACAGTTGTCGCCCAATGGTCGCCAGGTAATAGATGCGTTCTGCTGCAATTTTTTTTGGCTGAATGGTCGTCCAGTGATCGCCGTTAGTTGCCGTTGGTCGCCGATGATGGCACAGAGGAGGCTCAATGGTTGCCCAAACATTGCTCGGGGGTCGCCTATGTAGCCTATAATTGCATTGGTTGCCGTAAGTTGCACAGGGGAAGCACAGGGGAGGCAGGCAGGTGGCTCAGTGGACGCATAGGTCGTTCGTAGATCGCCATGAAAATGCCCGAAAATTTGGTGGTTCAAGGGAGGCACAAGGATCGCTGGAGCAGTTACATAGAAACATGATTTTCTGGGTTTAGGCGACCATTGAGCGTCCTGGCCATTTTTTGGTCGCTCAAAGGTGGCACAAAGGTCGCAGCCCGGTGTAAAGGGGCCTTAAGTAAAGTTACCTTTTAAATTAGAAATGTTATTTAACTTGGTTTAATAATGTCATGAAGATCATTAACCAAACTAAACTTTCTGAAATATATTTGCCAATCAAATTGACAATTATAATAATGTATGTATTGGTATTGTGAATTTTGCTCATTCCTGTTACCAATGCTTTCAAATCACTGTTTTACGTGTATATGATTATAATTATTTTGATTAGATGAATGAATAGAATTGTTATTATACAATTTTATATATAATTGTATGTGTCAAATAAGACATTGCATCTATAAATGAGTAATTAGAACATCATAGTTATTCCTGTTACCATTCATTATTGTCATTCCTGTTGTTAATTGTCATTCCTGTTGAAGACATATTTTTCTTTAAATTTCAGAAGTCGTGAACTGAATAACATTTATTTATTTTACTCCTGTATATGATATCATTCACTGCTTAGTATCATGAACTTTATTTGGTAAAAAATCCTCTATATCATTGATAGATTTCAATTCAAATACTAAATTTTTTACCTGAAAGTCAAAATTTATATGTTTTTTGCATGTATTTCATTTTTCCACCAAAAAAAACCTTGATTCTGAAAGATATGATTTTATAACATTCATTTATTTAAGAAATAAAACAAATCTGTACACATATCAGGTTTTTATTACTTGCTAAAAAATGGTAACAGGGATGATATTTTAATGTGGGTAATGCTAAAAAATGCAATAATTTTCAACTTTTACTAAAATTTGGTTGTCTAGGCAACATTTTTGATGTTGGTTATTGTTTCCTGTTTATGTTCAAATACAAAGTTTTACATTTTGTACTACTTTAATTCTTAATTTTATTCCCTTGAAAATTTCACATTTCTGTAGAATGACCGATATGGCTTCTCATACTTTTTTTTATTTCAGGTGTACGTGTGGAAATTGTGTGGCTATGACGACTGGAGGAGTCAATCTGTTGTTGTGAAGTTACAAGAGCTGCTTGCAGGCTGGTGGAGGAGGAACTTACGTGTTTGACAAACCATCCAGGGTTTAAAGACTGCTGTCTCAGTAGCTGGGTTGTTGAATCATCTTTCTTCGAGTTTCTTCAAGAAGACGGTCCAATAGGAGATGAAGAGTTAATGCATGAGTGAGTATTTTATAATATTTATCTATATTGTGTAAAACAATAACTTACTATATGTTTGTGTGGGTTATTAAAAATGAGACATTAAATTACACATCAATTACAGATCAACTTTATTCTTGACAATGTATATTCATGCACATACATCATCATGAAAACAGTACATGAAAGTTGGTAACAAGGTAAATAAATATGTAACAACATTATGTCAATATATACACTGATTATGTCTGACATTATATATAATACACTGAGGTATCAGCTTTTATCTTCCTGTTTAAACTGTTGGCAAATATACACTGATTATGTCTGACATTATATATAATACACTGAGGTATCAGCTTTTATTTTCCTGTTTAAACTGTTGGCAAATATAGACTGATTATGTCTGACATTATATATAATACACTGAGGTATCAGCTTTTATCTTCCTGAACATCTTCAATTATAAAAATGACTGAAATACAATGTTAGAGGAATTATTTTGTTAAGGTAAACCGTTACGGCAATACATACAATAAATACTCATTTATCACATGTTAAAAAAAGACTATATATCTTAAAAGATAAAAAAAAACGATAATAAAAGAATATATATCTTAAAAGATAAAAAAAAAACGATAATTTTTTTTTTTTTATCAAAGAAAAAAAAAAGATCATTTTTTTTTTTAATTAATTAATCCATAAAAAAGAATGGGACTCATAGAAAGCAGGGTCCACTACCCGAGTCCTGGGTATGTATCAGATTGAATGAATTCATCATGTCTGATACTTGTAGAAGATGCTTTCATAAAAAATAATCACCACTTTTCTTTCATCTGAAACAGTTTACCTATCATCTATTGTTTTTCCCCTAAGTGCCTCTTAATTGTCCTTAGTGGTCCTCAGTGATCCCTTAGTGGTCCTTAGTAGTCCCTTAGTGGTCCTTAGTAGTCCCTTAGTGGTCCCTTAGTGGTCCATAGTGGTATTTAGTAGGACACAGCTGCCAAGCATTTTTATTTTTTGGATGGTCATCAAAAATGATGGGGTTGTGTGTGTGGTGATTGGTGGGGTGAAAGGGCAGATTAAAATGAGTTTGTATACTGTCTCATCATTTTATGATTTAAGTAACACAAAGATGTAATGGACACAAAAGAAAAAAATGCAACCATTTGATTTTTCTATATGAATAAATACACTGTATTAACTAATTCATAAAATACATTCTCCCTTCCTTTTCTAACTAAGTATAATGGTCCAAATTATGCAGCGGTCCGTCCCATTTAACAAGAATAATGGTGCAGCGCCAATTTTTGGGGCAATTAAGTGTTCTTAAATGTGGTGCAAGTGACATTATGGCCTTGGCAAGTGGATTTTCAAAATATTTCCAGAACCCTGGTTATAATATGAAAACTTCTAATGACTACTCTGAAATTACTTGACAGATTTTTATGAAACTTCACAGGGATGCTGCAGAACCTTCCAGTAGAGCTTCAAGGTCATTGACCTCTTGTTTTTTTTTCAGTGTCTTTCGATACATTGCATATAGACGATTAGCACGGTTCCTGTACAGAAGGCTACCAAAGTATGAGAGGAGAGTGCATCCATCCTGTACAGAAAGCTACCAAAGTATGAGAGGAGAGTGCATCCATCCTGTACAGAAGGCTACCAAAGTATGACGAGAGAGTGCATCCATCCTGTACAGATGTCTACCAAAGTATGACAGGAGAGTGCATCTATCCTGTACAGATGGCTACAGTATGACAGGAGAGTGCAGCCATCCTGTACAGATGGCTACCAAAGTATGACAGGAGAGTGCATCCATCCTGTACAGATGGCTACAGTATGACAGGAGAGTGCATCCATCCTGTACAGATGGCTACCAAAGTATGACAGGAGAGTGCATCCATCCTGTACAGAAGGCTACCAAAGTATGACAGGAGAGTGCATCCATCCTGTACAGATGGCTACCAAAGTATGACAGGAGAGTGCATCCATCCTGTACAGATGGCTACCAAAGTATGAAAGGAGGTGCATCCATCCTGTACAGATGGCTACAGTATGACAGGAGAGTGCATCCATCCTGTACAGATGGCTACCAAAGTATGACAGGAGAGTGCATCCATCCTGTACAGAAGGCTACCAAAGTATGACAGGAGAGTGCATCCATCCTGTACAGATGGCTACCAATGTATGACAGGAGAGTGCATCCATCCTGTACAGAAGGCTACCAAAGTATGACAGGAGAGTGCATCCATCCTGTACAAATGGCTACCCATGTATGGCAGGAGAGTGCATCCATCCTGTACAGATGGCTAACAAAGTATAACAGGAGAGTGCTTCTATCCTGTACAGAAGGCTACCAAAGTATGACAGGAGAGTGCATCCATCCTGTACAGAAGGCTACCAAAGTATGATAGAGTGCATCCATCAGAAGGCTACCAAAGTATGACAGGAGAGTGCATCCATCCTGTACAGAAGGCTACCAAAGTATGGCAGGAGAGTGCATCTATCCTGTACAGATGGCTACCAAAGTATGACAGGAGACACATCCATCCTGTACAGAAGGCTACCAAAGTATGACAGGAGACACATCCATCCTGTACAGAAGGCTAATTGTCCTGGAATTTCATAAATGTAGAAAAAAATAATTAAGAAAGCTAGGTTTTGTAAAAAAAATAATAAAGGAACACGCAAAAAAGTGTTCGTGTTTTGTTGAAATCGCTATTTCTTTTGGGTACAAATTGGTTGGAGTCCATTACGTGAGAGTGTCTCCATGGCCGAATGGTTAACGACGTTGCATTGTAAACCTTCGCCTCTCACCGCTGCTGGTTCGAATCCCACTGGGAGCTGAGTAAGTGAGGAAGTGTCAATTCTTACAGATAGCGGGAGGTGTACAGTACCATTACGTGAGAGCGTCTCCGAGACCGAATGGTTAACGACGTTGCGTTGTAAACCTTCGCCTCTCATTGCTGCGGGTTCGAATCCAACGGGGAGCTGAGTAAGTGACCTATGCACGGGAAGGGAAAGTGTCTTGCCCAAGAACATACCAAGGAAACTCCGGGGCACTAAGGAGGATTGAACCCTCGGCCTCCGGTTACAAATCCGCCGCGCTACTGACTGCGCCACGCTAGACCCGTGGGCTGACATTGATCTCATATCATTATCTATGAGGCTTATGGACTCCAACATAGTCTTATATCATTTTGTTGGAGGCCCGTGGACAAACATAGTCCTCATAGCATTATCTTAGAGGCTCGTGGACTTCGACATAGTCCTTATATCATTATATTGGAGGCCTGTGGACTCTGACATAGACCTCATATTGTCTTAGAGGCTCGTGGACTTAGACATAGTCCTTATATCATTATATTGGAGGCCCGTGGACTCCGACATAGTCTTTATATCATTATCTTAGAGGCCCGTGGACTCCGACATAGTCCTTATATCATTATACTGGAGGCCCGTGGACTCTTGCATAGTCTTTATATCATTAGGTTGGAGGCCCGTGGACTCTGACATAGTCCTCATATCATTATCTTAGAGGCCCGTGGACTCTGACATAGACCTCATATTATTATTATCTTAGAAGCCCTTGGACTCTGACATAGTCCGTATATCATTATATTGCAGGCCCGTGGACTCTGACTTAGACCTCAATACAATAAGTGGTTTTGAAAATAAGGATATTTAATTTATTGTTACCCCTTTTTTGTCAAAATAATATTTCGCCTTGTCAATGAAAAACACCTTGACAAATGTGGTATAATGGGTTTTTGTGGGAAATATGGCAGTTCTGTTTTATACTATAAGTCCATGCTCTCAGTAGGAACATATAACACTTCTATGGTGTAATAAGTAAACACGTCTACCCTTTGGGTGGAAGACCCAGGTTCAAATCCTGGTGGGAGATGTTTTGACAAAGAGCTGGATTAAGTAAGCGTTTCTAAATTTTGGATATAAATCAATGTACAATGGTACAAAAAATTTGCATATAAAGTCAGTCGGTTAAAGCGTCGTCTATTATGTGTCTACTGAACCACAGATTCAGGGTTCGAGCCTTATATAAGGCAATTTGGCATTTGTATTCTGTAAAGCGCAAACCCAGGTCCTTACAGTTTCATATTTATGTGTATAGTAATGTTTGCTAAAGGACCAAACTTGCTATGTGGATACATCTTGGGATAACGGTGTGTAGCGTACCAAAATAAGGTCACTATGACCTTGACCTGTGACCTCTGTCATAGAAAATGCTTGTCCGAACCGTATTTTCAATACTATAACACTTAAGAGATACCAAACTTGGTATGTGAATACATCTTGGGATAGCGGTGTGTCTCGTACCAAAATAAGGTCATTGTGACCTTGACCTGTGAACTCGTGTCATAGAAAATGCTTGTCCGGACCATATTTTCAATACTATAACACTTAGAAATACCAAACTTGGGATGTATATACATCCTGGGATAGTGGTTTGTCGCGTACCAAAATAAGGTCACTGTGACCTCTGTCATAGAAAATGCTTGTCCAGACCGTATTTTCAATACTATAACACTTAGAGATACCAAACTTGATATGTGAATACATCTTGGGATAGCGGATGTGTCACGTACCAAAATAAGGTCATTGTGACCTTGACATGTGACCTCTGTCATAGAAAATGCTTGTCCGGACCCTATTTTCAATACTATAACACTTAAGAGATACCAAACTTGGTATGTGAATACATCTTGGGATAACGGTGTGTCGCGTACCAAAATAAGGTCACTGTGACCTTGACCTGTGTCCTCTTGTCATAGAAAATGCTTGTCCGAACCATATTTTCAATACTATAACACTTAGAGATACCAAACTTGGTATGTGAATACATCTTGGGATAGCGGATGTGTCTCATACCAAATTAAGGTCATTGTGACCTTGACCTTGATCTCCATCATAGAAAATGTCTGGAAAATGTTTGTCTGGGCCGGTGGGGGACTATGGATTGCCCTGCAATTCTTGACGCTCTTGTTTTAAAAATTCTCGTTCTACTCCTATTATTATTATTATTATACTAGATTTAAAGTTATAAACTATTACTCCAAGCTATTGGAGTAGAGTTCATACTGCTGATTGTCCTTCAGGATCCTGTCAAAGGGTATAAAACCCACTCCCATACAGTACCGCACCGAACCCTAACATCCGAACCGGGCCCCTACCTTTCGGTATATTTGAAAGTAAACCTAAATATGGGACCATTTTCATATAAACATACTTACATTCTCACTATAACAACTTATTTCCAAACAAATGTATTTAACTAGAAGATGAACAACACGATTCTATGTGGGTTGTGAATTTTCCGAAGTCCTGAAACGGGCATTTCACATTGCGGGCACACCTACTTAATGTGAAAGTCTGTTGATAAAGTGCTTCTAAATTGCAGAAAAATGTTTCTTTCTTTGTGTATTAGTGATTTTTAATATCTGCTTAACAGATTTACAGGCACCCATCCTTCCTATACATATCAACATAGTTTGCATGCGTTAAAACATCCGAGTATGAATGAAATATTGCGTGATCTATGGGTGGTGTCACAAAATCGGAGTTTGGGTAAAATGAACAATGGTGAATATTATAGGATTTCATTTTTGAAATCGCTTATATGCTTACAATAATAATATGCGTAGAAAAGTTATATATTCTCACAGCAGTCAAAAGTTGTATTTACAGACAACGGTTGTTGCGAGTACTGAATAGATGGGAAAAGCGAAAATGTGTGTTCCGTGTTATGTTGAAAAAGAAAAAATAACTTAACTTGGTAGTTCTTTTGCAGAAAATCAAAATAAAAGATGACACTAAATTGTTGCTAACCAGCACATGAAAACTATGTATACTTCAATTACGTTTTTTCCCCCAGCACGTTAAAGAACCATAGGAATGTATTCCATTGTAGGACTATGGCGAGATTCCAGAATTCATATATTTCTGCCCCCTTCATGGGTGGCTAAATAACTTAAACTGGTGTGTTGATGAGCCTTTACTAACAATTAAATAAGTGCTGTATTAACTTCTATAAAACGTGTTGCAAACATATAATGTTATACCACAATAGCCTAAATACACACTATGCATCGTGTAATGCCCGAGGATATACACAGCATATGTTAGTTATTGTGGTATAAATACAATAGAGCATGAGTCTTGCACGTATACGGACGATAATGCACTCACTAACGCTCGTGCATTATCTCCCCGTATACGTGCAAAACTCATGCTCTATCCTATACTTATATGCCTTTTTAATCAGGCCATTATCCAGGTTTTTGAAAGGGCTGGGGTGTTAATTGAGGTGAAGTGGATGGGGTGGTAGTATTTCTAAAATAAAAACTCCAAAAGCCTGTGTACCCCAAGGCTCGGTCCTAGGACCATTATTGTTTTTAATTTATATAGACGACATAGCTGATTCATTGCTTAGTACGACAAGGCTATTTGCTGATGACAGTTCTATTGCGGTACCTACATCCGACATAGATTATATGGAAACTACAATTAATGACGACCTGCGTAAAATATTGTATTGGTCAAAGCAATAGCTAATAAAATGTAATCAATCTAAAACTGAAGTCCTGTACTTTTCACGTGCAAAGAGAAACAGTCTGTCTTTGATATTTGAAAATACTCAACTGTGTTGACCATCATAAACATCTAGGAGTAACCCTTAATCATGATGCGTCCTGGAATCAACATATTTCAAATATTGTAACATCTGCATCTAAGTTATTAGGTTCAATGAAATTAATGAAATTTAAAATAAAACGTCAAACGCTTAATCAATAAAGGTTTCGCCCTATTTTAGAATACGGGGCTATAGTTTAGAGGTGTAATTTTCAGGGTTTTTTTTTGTTTTGTTTTTTATTCTTCATTTTTCCCTATCAATTTCATATGTAAATGTATTGTTACAGTTTCAATCCGATAATCAGAAACGCTTATTCAGCCACGATGTAGAGAACTGTAACTAATGTTGTAATAACTTCTAGTTCAATCCATTTGCATATGTTGCTATGAATATTGTGATGTTGAAATTGATGTATTGTAACATATATGCAATAAAATATTATTATATATAGCTAAAAACGCTATCAAATACTTTTAATTTCATATAAGAGCTTAAATAAGTGAATATTATACTCCAAGTTCGTTGATCATTTGTGCTAAAACCTCTTAGGATTTTCACAAAAACTCTTTGGACTTTAAAATCATTAAAACTCGAGAGGACAAAACCTCTTTGGACTTTTACAAAAACTCTTTGGACTCAAAAATCATTAACACCGGAGGGGACAAAACCTCTGTGGACTTTTACAAAAACTCTTTGGACTTTAAAATCATTAAAACTCGAGAGGACAAAACCTCTTTGGACTTTTACAAAAACTCTTGGGACTTAAAAATCATTAAAACCGGAGGAAATAAAACCTTTTTGGACTTCTACAAAAACTCTTTGGACTTAAAAATCATTAAAACCGGATGAAATAACACCTCTTTGGACTTTTACAAAACTATTTGCACTTTAAAATCATAAAAACCGGAGGGGACAAAAACTCTTTGGACTTTAAACTCATTAAAACTGGAGGGGAAAAAACCTCTTTGGACTTTTACAAAAACTCTTTGGACTTTGAACTCATTAAAACTGGAGGGGACAAAACCTTTTTGAACTTTTACAAAAGCCATTCATTCACTATATGTAAGCAACTAGGCCAATTGCTGTCATCCATCCGCCATATGTAAGCAACTAAGCCCACTGTTGTCATCCATTCTCTGTATGTAAATAACTAGGCCCATTGTTGTCATCCATCCTCCATATGTAAGCAACTAGGCCCATTGATGTCATCCATTCTCCGTATGTTGCAGCAACTACACCCATTGCTGTCATCCAGCTTCCCCATGTAAACAACTAAGCCCATTGCTAACATCCATCCTCTATATGTAAGCAACTAGGCCCATTGCTATCATCCGTCCTTCATATGTAAGCAACTAGGCCCATTGCTGTCATCCATTCTCCATATGTTACAGCAACTACACCGATTGCTGTCATCCAGCCTCAACATGTAAGCAACTAGGTCAATTGTTAACGTCCATCCTCTATATGTAAGCAACTAGGGCCATTGCTAACATCAATCCTCTATATGTAAGCAACTAGGAGGCCCATTGCTAACATCCATCCTCTATATGTAAGCAACTAGGGCCATTGCTAACATCCATCCTCTATATGTAAGCAACTAGGGCCATTGCTAACATCAATCCTCTATATGTAAGCAACTAGGGCCATTGCTAACATCCATCCTCTATATGTAAGCAACTAGGGCCATTGCTAACATCCATCCTCTATATGTAAGCAACTAGGCCCATTGCTAACATCCATCCTCTATATGTAAGCAACTAGGGCCATTGCTAACATCCATCCTCTCTATATGTAAGCAACTAGGAGGCCCATTGCTAACATCCATCCTCTATATGTAAGCAACTAGGGCCATTGCTAACATCCATCCTCCATATGTAAGCAACTAGTAGCCCCATTGCAAACATCCATCCTCCATATTTAAGCAACTAGTAGCCCCATTGCTAACATCCATCCTCCATATGTAAGCAACTAGGCCCATTGATGTCATCCATCCTCCATATGTAAATAATTAGGCCCATTGCTATCCTCCATCCTCTTTATGTAAGCAACTAGGCCCATCCTCCATTTGTAAGCAACTAGGCCCATTGCTATCATCCACCCTCAATATGTAAACAACTAGGCCCATTCCTATTATCCATTCTCTATATGTAAGCAACTAGGCCCATTGCTGTCATACATCTGTTTTATGTAAGCAGCTAGGCCCATTGCTCTCATCCATCCTCCATATGTAAGAAACTAGGACCATTGCTCTTATCCATTCTCTACACTAGACCCATTGCTGTTATCCATCCTCTACATATAAGCAACTAGGCCCATTGCTGTCATCCATCCTCCATATGTAAATAATTAGGTCCATTGCTATCATCCATCCTCCATATGTAAACAACTAGGCCCATTGATCCTCCATCATCTTTATGTAAGCAACTAGGTCCACTGCTGTCATCCATCCTCCATATGTAAGCAACTAGGCCCATTGCTATCCTCCATCCTCTTTATGTAAGCAACTAGGTCCACTGCTGTCATCCATCCTCCATATGTTAGCAACTAAGCCCATTGATGTCATCCATCCTCCATATGTAAATAATTAGGTCCATTGCTGTCATCTATCCTCCATATGTAAGCAACTAGGTCCACTGCTGTCATCCATCCTCCATATGTAAGCAACTAAGCGCATTGATGTCATCCATCCTCCATATGTAAATAATTAGGTCCATTGCTATCATCCATCCTCCATATGTAAACAACTAGGCCCATTGCTATCCTCCATCATCTTTATGTAAGCAACTAGGCCCACTGCTGTCATCCATCCTCCATATGTAAGCAACTAGGCCCATTGCTATCCTCCATCCTCTTTATGTAAGCAACTAGGTCCACTGCTGTCATCCATCCTCCATATGTAAGCAACTAAGCCCATTGATGTCATCCATCCTCCATATGTAAATAATTAGGTCCATTGCTGTCATCTATCCTCCATATGTAAGCAACTAGGCCCATTGCTATCCTCCATCCTCTTTATGTAAACAACTAGGTCCACTGCTGTCATCCATCCTCCATATGTAAGCAACTAGGCCCATTGCTATCCTCCATCCTCTTTATGTAAGCAACTAGGCCCATTGCTAACATCCATTCTTTCTATGTAAGCAACTAGGCCCATTGCTATCATCCATTCTTTCTATGTAAGTAACTAGGTCCATTGCTAACATCAATTCTTTCTATGTAAGCAACTAGGCCCATTGCTATCATCCATTCTTTCTATGTAAGCAACTAGGTCCATTGCTAACATCCATCCTCTATATGTAAGCCACAAGGCCCATTGCTGTAATCCCTCCTTCATATGTAAGCAGCTAGGCTCATTGCTAACATCCGTCCTCTATATTTAAACAACTAGGCACATTGCTATCATCCATTCTCCATACGTAAACAACTAGGCCCATTGCTGTCGTCAATCCTCCATATGTAAATA